>JACEEZ010017775.1:0-61180 GCA_016584305.1 Chionoecetes opilio
TTGGACAAGAGGAACATGAGAAGGGATTAGCGGTTTTCATCGGGGCCACTTTTGAAAAGAAAGGTTTACAACTAAATTTCGTTTACATGTTGCATCATTTTACAAAGTGTTTTAAATAATCGGGATCCATTGCCCTTAGAAAGGACCGTGCATAGGAGGATGTAAAAACTTCCATTACAGCCTGGGGTTCTTGGACATTTTTTGACATGCTCGATATTAAAGGTGATAAAAAAGGGAATGACAATAAAAAAAATGTTGCCTAATGGGTCGGTCAGCCCCGGTCCAAAAATTGTGCTCACCGGTATCAAATTAGGGCGAGAATGCTAAGAGTTTTTTTTTGAGAAGGTATAAATGCCTAGAGTTAGAAAACATGTGATAGCATTTGTGGGGGTGGCAGCTTTATATGAGTTATCTCCCTTTTTCCAAAATGGCGCCAAAATACACCCAATAATTATGAAATTTTTAAATTTTAAATTTCACGGGGTGAAAATTCATGTCCTTCTTGATGGCCTTTCGGATATGTGACGAAGTCTGATCTATGATCTTGTTGATATCTGTAGATTTTTTTCCCTTTCCCAAAAAGCTTGAGTCCCTATGTAGTTTTTGATTTTCCAAGACAACATCCTTTAATGAGACACAGCATGGAACCATCAACAACTTTCCCTTGTCGTCGGAAAATATTTGTACTGCACCCCCAAAAGCTCGGATTTCAGTCTTCTGTGCAATTCTTCTTTGTTGAATCCTTCAGAAGATTAACTCCACCAGACAACCCATTAATGTTTCCCAATTTTGTGGTCAAGGAGGTGACGGTATAATCCTCTTGTTGGGGATAATATCTTCTCTGATGTATTCGAAAAGTTCTTGGTAAGCTTCTCCTTCAACCTTGTGATACAGTTAAATTCATCGGGTTACTTTCTCTTCTTCATTCTAATTGCTTGTCCTCTTTGTTCCTAGTGTAATTCCTATGCATGAAGCGTGGTAGTGTGCCTCTGCGGCAACAATGTCTCTATGGTTAGTGCTATCATCCTGCCGTCTGCATTTCTGACGGCACTCTCTCTTAGTGTTTGATCTACTCTCAGTTGTGAAGCTAGCGTAAGTGTTTCAAGTGTATTGGGAGTGCTTTTGAACTTGACCTTGCTACAGAATACGCAGATCGGAGCAAAAAACTCTTGTTTCATGTGTTGAGGGTTCTGGAAGACTTTTTTGGAGGACAGTCACTACTACCAGATAGATCACTACTACATTCACCTGCTTTACTTTTCAGAGTTTCAAAAAGTCTTTTCCATGGGGAACATGCTTCTACATTTTCGATGATAGAATATAATTGGAACTTCTTTGTCCTGAAGCGTTTTTGAAACGTCTAGAATGGGGACATGGTTCCTGACTTTGGCGGGCTTCAAGGGAAGGTTAACCCGGAGGCATGGCTTTGGAGGACTGACAAAAATGTTCATCTCCGTCGGATACTGCCTGGGGTATGATGCACAGTTTCTTGGCGGGTGCCTGTTGGGGTTTCCATGTTAACGGACATTCCCGGCCTCCTACGTTGAAGTTCCACAGCTACCACGACACCGGATTCTGGTCCCGGATTCTTCTCTACATCACCCCGCCTTCAACAATAGCTTCGAGAGGTAGTCGGCTGCTACTCTACCTCTCCACTCCAAAAAACCCGACTTTCTCTGAACGCACGACCTGCGGGCCGGCTGGTCTTCCGGGCAGTGGTGGTCCCTCGAGGGTCTCCAACGTCGCCAGTTCGATCGTCCGGTCCGTCTCTCGCCGATGAAATACGACACCCGAAAAAGAAAAAAAAAAAATTTAAATTTTATGTATGTATATTTAATAATTATATAATATACAGTTTGGAAAAGGGGGATAACTCCCATAAAGCTGCCACTGCCACAATGCTATCACATGTTTTCTAACTCTAGGCATTTTATACCTTCCCAAAAAACCCTATTAGCATTCTCGCCCTAATTTTATACCGACCAACCCCCAGGCTGATCGCCTAAACACTTGATGGGAAATTATCACTCACGCCAAGTGTAGAATATGATGCAAATAATGTTAACCTTCTAGGGAATGTGGGCTCTACCACAGCACACTGGGGAGGCGGTAGCGGAGTGGTTAGCGTCTCCGACTGGCGTTCACGGTGACCCGAGTTCGATCCCCGAAGAAACCCAAAACCTTTCTGCACCGTCGAGTGGCTAAGAACACCCACATGCCCTGCCCATCAATTCTACCTTTTAGAGGTATGTGTATATATAATATATATATATATATAATATATATATACATATATATAAAATATATATACATATATATTTTACATATATATATACATATATATATATATATATATATATATATATATATATATATATATATATATATATATAAACATAATATTTTATAATATATATATATAATATATATATATACACACATATATTTAGTATATACGGGCAGGAGATTTTCTCTTGAGACAATCTCTTTAAAAAAGTGATAGCTAAGATATTTTCTCTTTGTCTTAAGAGTGTCTTATTCTCTTTTGTAATCACTTGTATGACTTCGCCGTAGCTTGTTCATTTTGCTGTATCGCGATTTCGGGTCTAAGAACCCTTCTTCAGCAGCATGTGGAAGATTTTTTCTCCTCAGTTGTAGAGGTGAGCATGATTAGAGAGAGAGGAGAGAGCGGGGGATAAAACAGTGGGGTGAAAGAAAACAGATTTTTGAAAAAAATGTAAAGCAAGAGAAAAATGAAATACAGTATAAGAGCAAATAGATGGTGGGTGATCCACCTTGCTTTATATTAGACTATAGTGGTTTGCACGCATTCCTACCACATTTTTTATGTTGTTATATTTGGAAGGCATTGAATTATAATTTATTTATTATTATTTTTTTTTTATTTTTTTTTTTTTTTTTTTTTTTTTTTGTCAACGTTTTTAACTTTGTTTTTGGATGAATAAATTTATAAATTAACCACCCCAAAACTGTCCTTAAAAAAATACACCCACCCACATTAATACTATTATTATTTTTTTTTTTTTTATTATAATATATAATATATATAATATTTTATATATTATATATATATTTTTTTTTTTTTTTTTTTTTTTTTTTTTTTATACATTAATATACACTTATACATACATGCATCCCCCATTCACACACACATTCATACATATAGAACAATTGATTTTTTTTTTTTTTTTTTTTCAGTAATTAATTTGCAGTGAAGATGGATACGGTTCCCTATATTTAACTTTTTGGAAGTTTCTAAAACCATCCATGCTCTTTATTGTATCTTTCTCCTATTATTTCTAGGTAGTGTTTATCTTTGATTAGTTCGTTAATCTGTCTATTGTTCTTATTGCCTTTTAAAAAAAGTTGATATTTATTGGTTTTAATTTAGCAAGGTTTATGCATTTGTTCAGTATTAATATTGTAGGGGTTTATTTTCTTCTAGAGCAAAGCGAAGAGCCTTGTTTGAATTATTTGAAGTTGAGCAAGTTTCGTTCTTGATAATGTGAACAATGGGTACGATGGATATTCAGTATTGGTATTATTAAGGCCTTAACTAGAGGTACTTTTATATCTTTTGGAAGGCTATTAAATCTTTTGATCATTTTTCAATGCAGGGTTTTGTTTTTATTGGTGGTGGTTTCACATGTGGAAGAATTCCTCTTGTGTTTATCTTTAATCCAAAAATCTCTCCCTCCCTAGAGTAAGGAATGATGTTTCCTGCTATTGAGACCGGATGTGTTTTCCTAGCTGTTAAAGGAATTATCTTAAATTTATTGGTGTTTGTTTGAATTTTCCATTTTTTCTCATAATTGTTAAGTGTTATTTCTGTTTCTACTTTCTTCGCCATCATTCTTTTCGACTTGCTTTGATGTGTGATGATTTGTGTTATATCATCGGCATACATGATGCTAAGGCATCCATATGAAGATGTGGGGATATCTGATGTGTATATTGTGTAGTGTTGGAGAGAGCGCACTTCCTTGCGGAACACCGCTCCTTATTTCAAAATGTAGTCCTTGGTACCCATTCATTGTGATATTTGCTGTTCTTCTATTAAGGAATGTACATAATAGTCTCGAAATGATGTCAGGCATATTTAGTGGTAAAAGTTTGTACATCAGACCTTATCGAATGCTTTAGATATGTCACGAAGATTATATGTAACATTGATTTTTTCTTGCTAAGGAGTGTGTATTTTCTCAAGTGTTATGGCAATGGCAGAGTCAGTGCCCCTTGAGTTTCTGAATCCGTGTTGTGTCGGGTAATTTATTGTTTATTTCTAAATAATTCTTTAGTCTGTGGTTTATTAATTTTCGAAAAAATTTTCATGGAACCTCTAGTACAGATATGGGTCTATAGTAGGGTACGCCGTAGGTCCAATGAAAAGTGAAATATAGATTATTTCGAATTTGGCAGGGTGTTTTCTTATGTAAAATTGAATTTTGAGGGGGGTTTGTCCTCTTCAAATTTTTGGTTTGAGCCCCTTTTGCCATGCAAAAATGGACTTTTATATTTTATTTATATGCAAAACATAGCTTTAAGTGCGATTTTGCATAGTAAGAATTGCTCAAATGGGAAAAAGGAAATAGATAAATCGTCTTAGGAATTCCATTTTACATAGGAAATTGGCATGCCAAAGTTGAGAAAAAGAATTTTTTTTATACGGCGTACCTAACCAGGGTACCAAATAGTTGAATTGGGTTACGATGGGAGGAAGGACAAGACCAGGGGGGATGGTGCCCGACAGCTATGGGAAACTGCACCCAAGGTTGATCAGGGAGGAGCATGTGTCAGTGACAGAGGAGCCATCTGGAAGGTACCTTTGGCACTTTGTACCAGAGGACCCGGTTTCCACCTGGGGAAGCCTGCGTCAAAGGGGGCTCAGGTCTCTATCATCTGCTGGTGGGCATACGACCCACCGACTCACTGATCGTACTGCAAGGTGACTCAACTAGGGCCAACACGGGGTGGAAGGGTGGTACTCACGCCCATTTGGAGAAGATGCTGGGACGCAAGCTCTTCTGAAGTATATGCGTGTTGCACACAAACGAGTTGCCCCTGCGCCACCTTATCACCAGCATCGACGGGCCTACCTCATCTGACACTGGCTTCACGGGTCCAGTGTGCAGTCTGCTGTCCAGCGTGAATGAGATGCAGTAAACGCAGAGTTCAGAGGAGTGCCAGGCGGTGAAGATCTCACGGAGATACCGGAGTATATCCTGGGCAACATGTCCACCGACCAGCAGGTCTCCTACCAGATGGGTCCAGTCTGTGAAGCGGGGGGCGTTCTCCCGTCCGAGCTGCAGGAGATCAAGTGTGGCAAGGTGTCCCACTCCAGATGGCTCACCACAGCCCAGTGCTCGTGTACATGTGGACCAGAAAGCATGGACTGGGCTGGCAAAGAAAATGAACACCCTGGAAATCCTAGTCAAGTACTGCCTACAGGTGTACTTCAAACTCTACTACGACATCAAGGTTCACCACAGACTAGAGGACGGCCCCAAGCACATCCTCACACAGCTCAGAGTGATGAGGTCGCAGCCCAAGAAGGGCCAAACAGCTGTGACCTTCTACGTGCGGACAGGAGCATGGTTCGCCCCACTCAGAATGTGTCCTCCTCTCGCTGATGGCGAGTCAGAGTGAGGACGACCCCCAGGTTCGCCGTGACCCAGATTTTGAAGCTGAGGGCTGGCGAGGAGTATGGGAACACCAGTGTAAAGACCTCGCATCACCCCCCAAGCTGAACTTGTCAGCCACCAGCTTGCAGACACTGATTTAGCTGGCAGCCTGGCCAGGTGCACGAGCCGGCATTCACCTGTTCACTGTCCGGGGATCAGATCCAGAAGATTCCTGGTCAAGCCGAAACGGGGTTCGGAGTTCTCTATCCCACTCGAGCACCGAAAAGGTGTGAAGCAGGTGACAGAGGCTCGGCGCAGTGGTGGGGCAGCAGGCCAGAGACGGTTTCATCGGGCTCGGGCCCACCCCCGGAAGCCCCATGCCTGCTTCAGGTCTAGAGGACATGATGGCAAGTTTAGGCAAGTAGAGGCTGTGACACTGGATGTAATGCCTGAGAACCAACTGATCAGAAAGAGTTACACGCTAAGTATTTGGAACTCATATGGTTTATGGACACACAGGACAACCGGACACTGCTTTACTATTTAACATTATTCCGATAAGGGGCAATGTAAAATTTGCGATTTTGCATAGTAAAATTGTAAAATGCAAAATGGAAACAGATAAAATCGTCTTAGAATTCCATTTACATAGAAATGGCATGCCAGTTGAGAAAAAGAATTTTTGTATAGGGCGTACCCTAGTTATAGTTGATGGGTTTGTGCTTGCTTTATTGGTTTAGTATATTTTATTGATGCGTGCCTTAAATTTGTTTGGGAAGACCATAGAGAAGGAATGGTTAAGTATCTTATTAGGATTTTGGCATTATCAGTATTAAAATGATTAGTTTGTTGATTTACTTTGCCAGGAACATTGTTTTAATCTTTCTTAGTATATTTCAATTCTTGCCTTGTATTACTTTTGGTCATGTAGTTGTTTCATCTAATCTTCTTAGGTCAGAGGATTGTAATTTGTAACCTATTAGTATGTTTTTGTATGAAATTTGTTACAATAATTTCATTTGTCTGTCAAATGTATTTTTTCGTGGGACTGATGAAAACATTTCCTCCATATATTTCTAAATTTTTCTCCTCTCCTCTCTAGTTTTATCTCTTGTTATTATGGATAATGTATGTGAATATTATCTTTGTTCCTTTCAACTGCTAATATTTTGCAAAATTCCCTAGGTGTCATATTTATTTTTGAGTTGCAGAATTTATCTTGCAATTTGTTATTTTTTTTTTTGCATTCTTCATTAGGCTTTTCTAATTGTTTAAAGGCTAGAAACTTGCCCCTTGTCCACCTTCCTTTTGGCTTCTCATTAATTAGAATATAATATTGTACTTTTAAATTTCTTATTTAATAATGTTTTGGAAATTTTGAGTTGACTGGTACATAGTCCCTATTGCTTTATTATGTTTCGTACCAAGAATTGAGAGCTGAGTCTATTGTTGTTTTGAGGCATTATGGGGAAATTTTTGTTGTGTGAATGTTATTATTGTATTTGTTGTATTAGATCCCATTGTTTTATTAAAGTTAAGTCTTGGTGGCGTTACTATTTTGATAGCTTGAGATGATAGTGAATATTAAGGTATGGGGTTTGAGGTTTTTCATGGGTTTCCGCTTCCATTGATAGTTAGATATGTTTGTTGTTGCAGGTAAATATCGGTGTATTTTGAGTGTTACTTGTTATATAAGTAGGATGATCAAGGCCAATATGATTAAGTTTGTTGTTATCTATGAGAAGTTGCAGTCCCTTTCCTACTGTATTGTCATAATTGTCTTCAAGGATCCTATGTTTAGCATTTAAATCTCCTAAAATATAAGTTGGTGTGTAATTTGATGCTATCCTCTGAAAATCCGGGATAGGAAGATAAGGTCTGCGTGGTGGAAGATATGTTGTAACTATATTTATTGGTCCTGTGTCTGTGTGTATTGTTTTGTATAATATCTGTGACTAGCCGCAAAGCCGCCCTCCGGGCGGACTTTTTGGCTAGCTCCTGCGGAGGGCTATTGGTGGGCCTGGCCCACCAAACACAGACGCTCCAGATAGCCCCTTCTAGCTTTCCTGAAATCATGAGTGTATGTATTATCGCCAACCCATTCACATCACCCACAACCCATTCACTCACCCATCACCCCTCACCCATTACCCATCACCCCCCACCCATTACCCATCACCACACACCCATTTCCCATCACCCCCCATCTATTCTCTCACCCATTCACTCACCCATTACCCATCACCCTACATCAAGGTTTTCTCAATTCTCGCAACCCACTTTTTTTTCACAATTCTCGCTAATAGGCTGCTAAAAAAAAAAAAAAAAAATGATCGGATCATCTCATAAGTGGGCTTTAAAAACCTTCCCCTGGTCGAGCTGGTTCCAAAACTGTGCCATATGAGGGGATTGGGGCACTGGGGGCGGAAACCTATCGCGGACAGAAGACAGACAAGAGACACACACACACTTTCGCTTATATTATTATAGAAGATGTAATCATCTCTTATTGTATGTTTGATATTGTTTTTGATCAGGATTGCACTACCATCGTGCATTTCATTACTAGTATTTAGTTTGTATGTAGTATAATTTAATATTTTAAGTGATTAATCATTTGTTAAACCGTGACTATTAATAAGAATTATAAACTGGATCTATGTCTTTTTAATTTAATATTAGATTGGTATTTGTTTGTTTTCCAATGGGGCTACGTTGTGCTGTAATATCTAATTGTATCCATATTTTGCGTTTACTTGCTTTGGTGTCTTTCCCTTTTTGATGTTTTGGTGGTGTTGGGTTTTTTGTTTTATGTAACCCTGATTTTTCAGGGTTACATGAACAATTTCCTGAACTTTCATCCTCTAACTCTCCAGCAATTTTCTAAGTCAAAATTTTGTTGTTTGATATTAATTGTAGTATTTCCTGTTCTTCATAACTAGGGTTTGGTGTAAGCCCATTATATTTCTTTTTTCTAGTGCTTCACTTATCATTCTTAAGTTTAAGTTATGTTTCGGCCAACCTTGTGAAGTTGAAGTAATTATTGCCAGACCTAAATCTTCTTCTTTAATCCTGTGTATGTTGGTTGTGTCTTGTTCGGCATTTTCCTGTGGTTTCAGTATGTTCCATCCCTATAGTGTCTGTTTCTTCTTGTATATTGGTAGCCATATCTAAGATGATTTTGCTATTTGGAATTTCAGTTATTTTGATTTCTGGTAAGTTATTTAATTTTAGTGTCTTGTTAAGGGTAACCTCTTATGTGCCTGGTTCTGCGATGTTTGCCAGGTGTGCATGTAGCATGCATGTCATGTTAAGGTCTGTTTCTTTAGTATTTGACTTTGATTTCAGTGTGTTTTTTTGTTAGTTTCTTTGTCATTGTTAATTTTCCTTTTACTTTCAATGGTCTTTTTCCTGAAAGGGCATTTCATTGCTAAAGTTCTATATGGTCCCTCGCAATTTATGCATTTCTTTGTCTCACGTTTACACTGGTGCCAGGAGTGACCCTCTTCTGCACATTCTGAGCATATTTTGTAATCTTTTTGTTGTGTGCATTGGTTTGTATAGTGGTGTTCTATCATGTAGCATCTCATACATGAGATTATAGGTATACTAGCCGCAAAGCCGCAAAGCCGCCCTCCGGGCGGCCTTTTTGGCTAGCTCCTGCGGAGGGCTATTGGTGGGCCTTCGGCCCACCACCTGTGTTTGGGGGGGGGGCCCAAGTTTTGGGTGGCCGAAGGGGCCCCCCAAACAGACTCTCCAGAAGCCCCTTCTAGCTTCCTGATATCATGGATGTAGAAATGTATGTATTAACGCCAAAACCCCTTCACATCACCCCCAACCCATTCACTCCCCCCATTACCCATCACCCCCCACCCATTCACTCCCCCCATTACCCATCACCACACACCCATTTCACTCACCATTACCCATCACCCCCCACCTATTCCCTCACCCATCACCCATCACCCCCCACCCATTCACTCACCCATCACCCCACCCATTCACTCACCCATTACCCATCACCCCACACCCATCACCCCACCCATTCACTCACCCATTATCCATCACCCTACATCAAGGTTTCCTCAATTCTCGCAACCCACATTTTTTTTCACAATTCTCGCTAATAGGCTGCTAAAAAAAAAAAAAAAAAAAGTGATCGGATCATCTCATAAGTAGGCTTAAAACCTTCCCCTGGTCGAGCTGGTTCCAAAACTGACATATGATGGGATTCCGCCACGGGGGGCGGCACCTATCGCGGACAGACAGACAGACAGAGACACACACTTTCGCTTATATTATTATACTAGCCGCAAAGCCGCCCTCCGGGCGGACTTTTTGGCTAGCTCCTGCGGAGGGCTATTGGTGGGCCTTCTTCGGCCCACCACCTGTGTTTGGTGGGCCTTCGGCCCACCAACACAGACGCTCCAGATAGCCCCTTCTAGCTTTCCTGAAATCACGATTGTATGTATTAACGCCAACCCATTCACATCACCCGCAACCCATTCACTCACCCATTACCCATCACCCCCCACCCATTCACTCACCCATTACCCATCACACCCCACCCATTACCCATCACACCCCCACCCATTACCCATCACCACACACCCATTTCCCATCACCCCCCATCTATTCCCTCACCCATTACCCATCACCCCACCCATTCACTCACCCATTACCCATCACCCTACATCAAGGTTTCCCCAATTCTCGCAACCCTTTTTTTTCACAATTCTCGCTAATAGGCTGCTAAAAAAAAGCAAAAAAAAAGTGATCGGATCATCTCATAAGTGGGCTTAAAACCTTCCCCTGGTCGAGCTGGTTCCAAAAATGTGCCATATGAGGGGATTGGGGCACTGGGGTGGCACCTATCGCGGACAGACAGACAGACAGACAGACAGACAGAGACACACTTTCGCTTATATTATTATACTAGCCGCAAAGCCGCCCTCCGGGCGGACTTTTTGGCTAGCTCCTGCGGAGGGCTATTGGTGGGCCCACCACCTGTGTTTGGTGGGCCTTCGGCCCACCAAACATGGACTCTCCAGATAGCCCCTTCTAACTTTCCTGAAATCATGGATGTAGAAATGTATGTATTCCCCCCACCCATTCACTCACCCATTACCCATCACCCCCCACCCATTCACTCACCCATTACCCATCACCCCCCACCCATTCACTCACCCATTACCCATCAACCCCCACCCATTCACTCACCCATTTCCCATCACCACACACCATTCACTCACCCATTACCCATCACCCCCCACCTATTCCCTCCCCCCATCACCCCCCACCCATTCACTCACCCATCACCCCACACCCATTACCATCACCCATCACCCTACATCAAGGCTTTCCCCAATTCCGCAACCCACTTTTGTTTTTCACAATTCTCGCTAATAGGCTGCTAAAAAAAAAAAAAAGTGATCAGATCATCTCATAAATGGGCTTATGACCTTCCCCTGGTCAACCTGATTCCAAAAATGTGCAATATGAGGTGTTTGCGCTACGGGGGGCGGAACCTATACCACATACACACACAGACAGACACACACTTTCGCTTATATTATTATAGATATATTCTTCTCCTTTGACTAGGTTATTGGGCACAGACATAGAAAATAGTAGAAATCCTGAATTTAGGGCTTTCTTTGCTATGTTTGTCTGGGAGAATGTTATTTTTATTGTGTTCGACTTGGGGAATTTGTACAGGTCATCTACATCTTCCCCTATCCATGTATTTTGTTTTATTAATTCTTCTATTATATCATCCTTTTCGTTGAGGTAAATATGGTCATCCACCCTGGTTAAGATTACTGATCTTTTAGCTTTTAGTTCGGGTGGAACAATGGGTACAAAGGATGCGCTGGTTAATTGGCATTTAGCGTCTTTTCCGAAGATTAAGTCTACATCAGTCTGTTTTTGTTATTACAATGAAGCCTTCGTTTATTGGGATGATTTTAGTTGCGTAGACGCTGTGTTCTGAGAGTATCCTTAAGAGGTCTATTTTGGTACGGCGATCCTGTGATGACTTGTGCTTTATTTTAACTCTCGCCATGTTTAATCTATCATTTTTTAAACGGAAAACCTATTACTACACTTCCCAATAACGAGATTGCTTCGAGCAGAACCTACAGCTAAGTCGTAACGTGACCCCGCCTACTAATAGGCGTCGTAGGTCAACGGACCTGCTGCCCGTGAGGGTCTTACCTATATCAGTTTGAACTTTGCCCTACCCTCAGTGCTTCCTATAACCAGCCCTCTAAGGGTCCCCTTAGTGTCACTGGCCTTAGCCAGCGACCGCCGGGTTCGGCTTCGTACCACCCCGAGGAACTCTAATGGGCGACCAACACCCTAGTTGCCACGGTAAACACGTATATCCGTGCAACAGAGTGCACTGTCCAGAGGGAGCTTGGTGTCTCCTTAGGCGTTGCAACCTGGGCGGGCTCTTCACCCAAAGAGGAGAGCTAACAGCAACACAACAGAGAAGACTGCGCAGGAACACAGTTAACAGCAACACAACAAACAAGACTGCCGAGGCTGGAACATGGCAACACAACACCACAAACTTGGCTACCGAGGTAGAAACACAGCTAACAAGAGCTACTGACAACGCAGGAGACGAAGAGTCGAGCCAGTGTGGTATATTTAAACTACTTATATTTAAAATAAACTATATTAAGTACTTATTATTATTATTACTATACTATTAAACAAGGCAACCCACAAACACAACCAACCAGACAAACAACCCAACAACGTACACAAACAAGGCAGGCCCCAGGCCGGCACACCACGTAGGTGCGCAGGGGAACAGCGGTGCCAGGCCACCAGACAACTACTTAATCTTGTCTCCCTGCAGCTCCCTGACAGGAGCAGCAAGCCCCTATAACAGGGCTTGAGTCACGAGCAAGCTCAAGGGCAAGCCTATGAAGGGCGAACTGAACGTCTGGCAACAAGATAAGAGGTGAGCTGGGGAGCGCAAGGGTGAAGGACCTTCCTCTGTTAGGCGCGACGTGAAACTGTGCCGGGTTGTGAACTTTTGCAGCCCACATTATCGTACCGAGCCACCAAAATTATGTATTTTCAGATAGATTATCGTAAAACCCTTGGGTAAAATAATATAGTCATGGGTAAATAACACTTTAAATTCAGAATCCACATATAAAATATTTTTCTTTTCCCCAAAATATTTATAATAATATAAGGAAATGTGTGTGTGGTGTCCGCGAAGGTGCCGCCCCCGTGCCCCCAACCCCATCAAGGCACATTTTTGGAACCAGCTCGACCGGGGGGCAATTTAAGCCCACTTATGAGATGATCCGATCATTTTTTCTTTTTTTTTTAGAAACCATTAGGAGAATTTTGAAAAAAAATTTGGGTTCGAGAATTAGGGAAAAAACCCTTTAGTAGGGAGGGTAATGGGTGAGTGAATGGGGGGGTGACGGGGAATGGGTGTGGGGTGAGGGTAGGAATGGGTGGGGGGTGATGGGTGAGGGAATGGTGGGAGGATGGGAAAGGGTGAGGAATGGGTGTGGTGATGGGTAATGGGTGAGTGAATGGGTGGGGGGTGATGGGTAAGGGTTTGTGAAAGGGTGGGGAGTGATGGGTAAAGGCGTTTTAAAAATACATTTTTACATCCATGATTTCAGAAAGTTTGAAGGGGCTATCTGGAGATTTGGGGGGCCGAAGGGCCCCCCAAAAAACAGGTGGTGGGGCCCAAGGCCCACCAATACCCTCCGCAGAGCTACCCAAAAATCCCCTTTGGGCTAGTAAACATATATCCAAACATGACACAAAAAATTTCCCTGTTATTATTTTTTTTTTAAAATAAATGAAATTTAAAAAAAACAAAAAATTATTTAGTAACACGTAATGACTCAAAAGAAGCTGAAAACGAGAAATCTATATCATAGGATCATCCTCAAAAGAAAAAAGGTTTCCTGTTTTCCTTTTTTTTATCCCCTGTGTCCTGGCGCATAATGATAGTGGTAGTTGTCAGCTTTCATATATCTGTAGGGGTGAAAGTAAACAATTCCCCTTTTTCCCCTTTCACACTGCGCGCTGCTGGGAAAAGAACCAATTAAGTAGGGTTTTCCCTTTGAAGTCAGGTCTTTCCTTTTTCTTTTGGGAAGGTTTAAACTTGCGAAATACCCCCCACAATCTGCGTTTTAATGCGGCAAGCAACGGGCCAAAAACCCTGTATGAAAAGGCCCCAAAAATCAAAATCAAAAATCTCTTCTCTCCTCTCTCTCTCTCTTCTTCCTCTTTCTTTTCTTCTCTCTCGGAATTAAAAAGCGACAGATTTTTTTTTTTTTTTTTTTCCCTACAATTTTGTATGCTTTTAAGTAATTATATTTGGAAACAATTAGTTTTTCGTGTACGATTTCAACCATGCATTCATCGTACGGATGTCAAATTATCGTCAAATACATAATTATCGTACATTTCACAACCCTGGACTGTCATTGGGGGTTCACCTTATCTGGTATCAAAAATCCCGGTATTTTAGCACCGGTATTACCGGTATTTTTTTTCCGTATCCCGGATGGGTATTATATTGCATCGGTTCCCGGGTACGTATATTATTTGGTGGGTTTTGGGTTTCGTATTGTTTTTTTTCTCTTTTTTTTTTCTCGAAACAACCCTGATAGTACCAAGCCCAAAACTGATAGTGACATCCGATGCCGAGACACGTAGGGTGCGAACGCCATTGGCTCGACCCACAAATCTGGGCGCGTGTTATCATTGGCCAATTGCAGCTCAGCGAAAATGCCGCTCTTGAAACCTCCCTCCCTCCCTCTACCTCTGGGGCAGACCTCACAGAAAACGGATATTACAATCAAAGGCGTACTAACCATTACCTAGCTCACATTTTATTATTGTTATTATTATTTTAAATTTTTTAGTATAGTATTAGTAGTTAGTCTACTTTTATTTGGTTAAAAATGGATCATCATTTTCATTTTTGTTATTTAATTATCACCAAAATTTTATTTTTTTCTAAATGAAAATAAAATAAAAAAAAAAAAAAAAAAAAAAAAATATCTGAAAAATTTATTTAATTATTTAAAATTATTTCATATTTTTTTTTTTTATTTTTTTACCGTTGTACCCTATAGCCCTGTGGGCATATTGAGAGTCTTGATGTTGGTCGACTCGCCCGTTGGGGGCGCGGGCCCTTTTTTTTTTTATGGACCCTTTGGGGTCTCAGTGAAGATCCCATTTTCTGTAATGTTCGGATCTTCAATTTGGGGCGCATGCACCCCTAAATCCCCGCCCCCTCAAGGGCCGACAGGTATCCCCTGCATGTGGTTTGCTTCGGGCATGGGAATGGATTTCATTTGCTCCTTGGTGAGAATTTTGAATGGGGACCTTCTGCTTCCCTACCGGGCCCTTTTGAAAGATTTTCCCCCGGCAGGATTAAAAACCGGGACTTGAGTTCAGCACTCCAAGACGCTAACCACTAGCCCCCCCATAGGGGTATCCGGGGTGTGGGGGAAGCACGCTCAGTTCCCCCCCGAGAAGCCCCGGGGTTCGATCCCCGGCGGAGGGGAAACAGATGGGTTTTTTCCTTTAAAAAACCCAGCCCCTGTCCCCCCACAGTGTTTGGGTTTCTGGTTAATTTTTATATGTATGTGTTAATCGTATAAATAGTTTTTCAGTGTTTTGGGGCTTGTACTGGCGCCTAGCGGATGTGAGTGCGACACCTTTTGTTGAGGTTATGTTGACAAAGTATCACGCCATGGCCCAAAAGGGATGACGTGGAAGTCACCTGGTGTCTTGAAGCAACCGAGACACACCTTCCCCCGGGCCCCAAAAGGGCAAACAATTGTGTTGTGTCATCTCAGCGCTCTGCCCAAGGAGAGACGCTGACGAGAGTGAAAGGCCTGAGAACATGTCCACCGGAACCTGTCAGTTGGGCCCCCTTTTTCCTTTATATGCTCAACTGGCCCGGAAGGGGGCAAAACACAGATTACGAGGAGACGGTTACGGGCGCTCCACTCACACACCCTTTCAGAGGCTGTTTTACTCCACACCCAGGAGGTGTGAGAGTCCCTTTGTCACGAAAACTAATGTTCTGGCTCTTCTATTAGACATTAGTTTCTTGGGCCCGTTATTTAAACAACTGCGTGCATTACTTAATGTAAAACCTTAAAAAGTTATATATTATATATATAATATATATATATATATATATAAAATATATAATATTTTTATAATATATATATTATATATTAAATATATATTATATATATATATATTATATATAATTATATTATATATATATATATATATATATATTATATATTATATATATATATAAAATATATATCTTTTTGTAGTAAAATTGTTTTACTAACCCTTTTGGCACAAAGAATTTTAAATTCCCTAAAGAACCGCTCGCCCACGTTTACCCCTTTACAACCACTTTATTGTGTGTACCTCGGGGAAACGGCAATTTTCCAGCCCTTTTAAAGGGCATCATGGGCAACACCCTTACGGGTTGTAACCAGTATCAACATGGATGAACCCGTTACCCGAAAAATAACCATCAAGAGGGAAACAATAAGGGGTACCGGGGTTTGCCGAGTTTGTGCCTTCCTCCGGGGGGGCGGCTTGGCCAACAAAAAACCCAACTAAGGATGTGAATAAATGTTATATGGAACGGGGCCACACGAGCTTGCTCGGGCCCCTGTAAAAATACAACAAATAAATACACACACAACATGTACACACCACACACAACACACCACACACACACACTACTACTATGGTAGTTATGATAACAATGATAGAAATTTGAAATAATGAAAATTTTACTGAAAAAATTAAAATTTTAAGAATTTAAAAAATTAAAATAAAAAAAAAAAAACCAAAAATGTTTATAATATATATATATAATATAATAAATAATAATATATAATAAAAAATATAATATAAGGGGTTTTTAAAAAAGTTCGTCGCAACATTCCAAACATTCAACCCCTACTACCCCGTTTTAGATTTCACACCCTCGTATTTCTCCCCCCTCCCCCCACCTATCCTCACCCATCATGGGAAAGGCGGGTGGGGGGGGGAAGAGGAGAAAAGAATGAGGGGGGGTCAGTATGTTGGGTGTGAAAAAACTTAAAATAAAACTCGAAAGCCGCCCTCCGGGCGGATTTTTTGGCTAGCCCGCGGGGGGTTTTGGTGAGCCTTCGCCCACCACCTGTGTTTGGGGGCCTTGGGCCCACCAAACACGATCCCCCAGATAGCCCCTTCTAATTTTCCTGAAATCATGGATTAAAATGTATGATTAACCCCAAACCCTTTCACTCCCCCCCAACCCATTCATCCCCCTTTACCCATACCCCCCCCCATTCACTCACCCATTACCCATCCCCCCCCACCCATTCACTCACTCATTACCCATCCCACACCCCATTCCTCCCCATTCCCCATCACCCCCCCATCTATTCCCTCCCCATCACCCACACCCCCCCCTTTTTCACTCACCCTTTTACCCCCACCCCCCCATTACCCATACCCCCCCATTCACTCACCATTACCCCCCCACCCCCATCTTACCCATCAAGGCTTCCTCAATTTTTCGAAACCCCTTTTTTTTTTCACAATTATCGCTAATGGGCTGCTAAAAAAAAAAAAAAAAAAAGTGATGGGATCATTCATAATGGCTTAAAACCTTCCCCTGGTCAACCTGGTTCCAAAAATTGGTATTTGATGGATTTGCCAAGGGGGGGGGAAACCTATACCTACACACAACCACACACGACAACACAACACACAATTTTTCGCATATTATTATAGAAGAAGGAAATACTGAAAGGATTAATTTGGGGTTTTAAAACAGCAGATAATCGAGAGAGAGCCGCGATCGAGTAAGGGGCATTGATAGAAGTTTTTAAGTGGATAAAGGGATTTAAATAAAGGAGAGGTAGGAAAATTTCTTAGGGCATTAACCGGGGTAGAACAAGAATATTGGATTCAAGCGGGGAAGGGCGTAGATTTAAAAGGAAATGGGGAAAAAACTGGTTCACAAATGGGGTGGTGAATGATTTGAAGGGGATCAGAGACAGGTAGTTAGTGCAGAGTCATTGGAGACTCTACCCCCCTGTCTCGCGGCTCACCCCAGCCCGTCGCCACCCACCACCTTTTCCCCACCTGACCCCTCCCCCCATTCCCAATACCTTTGCTGTGGTAATAGTCAGCAATCTACTGATTTTTTGGCAGAACCTCAAACAAATTGCTAACAAAGGTTTTTTAAACTTGGATATTGGCTGAATAACTCTCTTTCGGAAAAAAAAAAAGTTTAAAAAAAATTAACCTTGCCAAAGGGGGGTCAAGGGCCCCCATCGAAAACCCAAAACGGGAAGATCTCCGACCCGCCCCCACAAACTTTTTTTTCCTCCTCTTATCCAAATAATTAAGCTAGGTAAATTTTTTTTTACCCCAAATGCTGACTATGAGGCCATTCCCATACAATTTTATAAAAATTGGTACAGTAGTTTTTTGGCAAAAAATTAAAACCGATAAAGGGCCCAAAGGGCCCCCATCATTTGGCAAGCACTCTCCCCAGCTTTTTTTCCTTTAATCCTCATCTCTGTTTTTCCCTTTAAATTTTTCTCCACTTTCTGTCCACTCTTTTTTTCTTATATTTCTGCTGTGAAATAGTCTTTAGACTAAACAGCGTAAACTTCATTACTAAATCATTTTTTTTTGGCATGATTCTAAAACATAACCAGGGATGCCAGGAAAAACAATGACACAACCACAATGACAGTGTTTGAATCCGCAGTTCAAAATTTAAAATTTTAAGAGGCCCAAACATAGGTGGAATTTTTTCTTTTTGCCCAAAAATTGGACCTTAAAAAAAAAAAAATTTAATTAAATATCTATGATGTAGCATTTTGATTTTGGCTTTAGAATTTTTGGGAATTCCCTAGTCCGGTTTTTTACAAATACCAGCGTAAATGTTGTATTTAAAAAATAAATAGTTAGTGTAGTAAAATTAAAAATTTCTTTTAATAAATTATACCGGGGCTTTTTCTATCTTATAGTTACCTTTTAATTTGTTTTTAGGTTTAAATATTCTGTTATATTCATTTCAGTTGGGAAAAATGAAGTACCGAAAATTATGGATGCTGACAGTGTCTATTTGCAAAAATGAACTGCCCGTAATGAAGAAACTTCTCGTCAGCCAGAAGGGTCGATCCATTAACAAGTTTCTGAACAACGTGGGGAAGATCATAATTAGATTGGAAAAGTCTTCAAAGAAATGCAGACGCTTTTGGATCAACCCCAAATCATAGAAATTGACCGTAAAAAAAGGTTTCACCATGAAAAATGCCATCCCGGAAGCCGCTCTTTGTGTGTATTTAATTTTAAGGAACTTTGTTTTTTGGGGGGGGGGCTGGACAAATTGATAGAAAAAAAAAGGGGTTTTTTATGTTTCCCTGTAGAAAATTGAGTTTAAGGACAGAGTTTAAAAATTTTGTGGAAAGCCCCGAAAAATTATGGCTGGGCCCACTGTTAAAGGTAGAATGGGTTCTGTAGGTACCTGGTTTCAAAAAGAAGCACTTTATCACAAACATGTTTTGCAAATTTTGATTCCAAAAAAACCCTTTCCCCAAGGATTTTCCTGTGATTTTTCTAAAAAACAAAACCTTGGTAGCCCAGAGGATCAGAAGAAAGCAGGATTTCGGGAATTTGCTAAATATTTGCAGAAAAATGCGGGGGGCCAACTTACCTTTGGCGATCTTGTTAAAAAAAATGGAAAAAATTCTCGAGGACACTGGCTTTGAACCATACAGTGTCTCATACATGAAATCTCGTTTGCTAGAAATTTCAAAGACAAATCTTGTGACTGAAATTAAGGGGAAACATAATTTTTGTTCCCCTTCTTAATACAGAAAAATGTATTCTCCAAAATTTTTGGGCACAGACCCGCTCAAAAACAATTCAAAATCGAGGCCATTGAACTGGGAAGGGCAGCCAAGCTTTCAAGAATGACAAAAAGCTACCCAGACAAGTTCAAATATTACCCGTCTAAGAATGATTTTGAACAGGATGCTTCTTGAATTTGTTCCAAAAACATTGTTGATCTTTTCAGGAAAAATTTTTGCAGGCAAAGAAAAATGATTTGAAACTTGCACATTGGGTCAAGCGTAATGAGGCTGCTAGACCCGAGTTCCCTTGCCCCTTTGCATTTTGGTTTAGCAGTGGAAATCCCCGCCCAAATTTGGATCGAGGTTTTTAATTACACTCGAATAAAATGGTTCCTTCTCTTCCCGGGGAATCCAAAATTCGAAAGCATGTCTCTTGTTCAGGGCGCTGAAACTCTCCCCCCTGTTAAAACTGTTTTGGGGTGCGTTCGTAGCTGATAATTGGACCATAAGAAGGAGTATTGATGGGTTAACACATTCCACGGGATGGGGATCATAGCATCTTTTACGCCCCGGGGAAAATTAAAGCAAAAACCCGTTTTCCCAAATTCAGTCCTTTCAGAAAATAATAAGGGTTGGAAGGTCAACTCAACTACCTAGTTTACACACACCAACAAAACCCCCAGTGACAATAAAAAGCTCCAGGGCCCAAGAAAATTGTCGATTCCATGCAAAAGTTTTACATCCCCTTTTGGGGGGTTTCACTAATTTTTCATCCGTCCAACCCCCCTGGTCAGGCCTTTTGCAGTCAGTGCACAAAGGAACATTCCGGGAAAACGCCTAGTTTTTTTGCCCAAAGATCGCATGGACCCTGGAAAACCCCAAACCCGCTGTACTCAACGTTATGTTACTTATGATTTAGCCCGGAAAAACAACATAACACCAATTCGAAATTTTTGATCAGCCACTTTGGTCAAAACAATGATGATGTCGAGTCACAGCCTATTCCAGTCCCCTGAAATCTTTTTCTTGCGCTTGGGGGCTCCAAAACAATGAGCTTTTCTGGGGGCATTGGTCATTTGATGACAGGTTCTGGATTGCAAGAACTTTTTGAACTTGTTTGCTGAAACCAGCCAAGCACATGATAAGTGGGAAAGCAAATTTCAAGAGCCTTCGTGCCACTTCTTATTGATGCTGCTCGAATCTATTTTGTTAGCGAAAGCTATATTTTTCCATTTTTTACATGTCCTGAGGGTGATCAACCCAAAACTTGCAGAAAGTCATTTCCTCAAAAAGAAGACCTGAAGGAAGCTCAGGGGGGATTTAAAGGGCCCTTGATGGGGCTAACATTGGATAATGTTTTTGCATCAGGTCTGTGACCAGGATTGACAAGAAAATCAACCCTGGAAGGATGGATGGCTGACCACGAACAGCAAAATTTTGGATTCAATACCTTGATATGGTGAAGACCTGCAATTGTTTATCAAGGCAGAGCGCACCGGGAAAAGGGGAAAGCACCTTGACGCTGTAAGGAAAATGCTGCCAATTTCGTGCAGCAGGCAATCCTAAGCAAAAATCGGGCCCACTTGTACTTTCAGCAAAGGAGGGGCTGCCGACAAGCCATCCTGAAGTTACTAAAAATTTTCTGAAAGGGTTTCCTGTGATTGACGGAGTGATCGCACTGGGCTGGCCTTGTCGACGGATTGGTTATTAGCGGGGCTAATGAGAAGCATGAAACGTCTGGAAGTTCTAGGGGAAGGAAGGGGACGAAATTCAACGATTAGTTTGGCGCTATCACTGCCAGCGTGGCTGAAATCAAGTTTTTCAATGCAAAACTACAGGCTTCGTTTTGGCATAGTGACCCGCAACCCGGAGGGTACTTCGCAAAAATGAGCGGATGTGAGGGTACTGAAGCTCGTTTCGTTTTTCCAGAATAGACCCTTTCAGGAAGATCCGTCCCTTCACTGCATTTAAGTGGGGTAACTGGGGACAAAAAGGGGAATGTGGACAAACAAAATCATGGAGAGACAATCATAGCTTTAATGGTTGGAAAAAAATTTCCACGAATAACTTTTAAAAGAAAGGATCAGGGAATTACACTTGGGGCAAAAGTTTCGCTCACAAAGGAAACAGTTGGGTGATCCACAATCCATTCCAGAACTGTGTGTGTTCTACCAATGAACCCCCCAACTCAGCAGCAGCAAAACATTTCCATAACTTTGTGGTTTACCCACCTGCACTTTTTAATTTTTTCGGGCTGCCGCGAGAGGCAAAGAAACCCGGGTTTTGGGGGGGGAGACGCAATAGGGGAAATGCTTTCCCCCGTACAATCATTCCACAGTCTTCAGTCCACAGATCTCTTGATGGTGGGGCCTTTTCAAAGCCCCCCTGGCAAAAAGGCAACATTTGAAGATCTGTGCCCGATACCGGATATGTCACAACTAGAATGGAAAAGCATGCATTTTCTTTGATGGATATGAAAAATGGTCCATCCCTTAAGACGCGACTCACCGACGCCGAGCAGGGGGCTCTGTTGGTGTTAAAAGGGGTTTTTGGGCCCCCAAAATGGTTTTTCAAAATTAAAAAAAAGGGTTTTTTAGAATCAAGAAAACAAACAATTGTTTTATCAACTTTCTGGGAAAAAGTTTTTGGAGGAAGCAGGTTTTAAAGTAGTCCATGCATCTGGAGAGCTGGTATTGATTGTAAGACTGCTCAAAGGCAAAGACAGGGAAACCCATTTTGATACAATGACCTGACCCATTTCCCTTTTATTTATCAGCCAAAAGAGATGACGGGTTTCAATATCTACTTCACGTCACAAACCCAAAGGGTATGCAAAAAGTGTGAAAGTTGGACATCAAAAAAGATAGGGAAAACTTTGGGAGATGTGGTTTGTTTTCCCAAAATTCTTTTCACCCTGCACTACTGGGGTTTTTATTGTACATCCAGTGTTCTGGAATTTGGGAAAGGGAGCGTCCTTTGAAAGGTGATGAAAAATAGAAACTTCCTCAAAATGCAGAATTTTTGGCACGGTAGCGTTTTAGAAAGGTTTTTTTGAAACTGGGGAGAAGGCTTTTGTGTGCCTGTACAATGTATGAGGGGAAAACATCAACATCTCCGACTGAGGGGCTTTAAAAAAAGGTTTTTAAAAAGCTCAAAGTAGTTTTAGGCCAAACATTGCCCCCAACAAGAGCCTACGAAAAATTCCCCAGCCTTCGAGTTTTTCAAATTCAGGAATGGAAAGGTAGAAACCGCTAAAACCTGACGAGTGGGGGTGGAAATTTCAGAGGTAAAAATTTCAACCAATCATGACGACTTGCCCGTGGTCCTGTAAAAATTTTTGGCTATAAATTAGGGTAACTGTACTTCGGGGGTATACAGCAAGATGCATTTGCAGGAAACATGGCATTCACTGTTCAAACTTGGTGGTGATTGCAAGGCCTCCACTGCAAACCCAAATCACCACAGCCAATCTTGATGAGAGAAAATTTCCTTGACTAGTTCTGACAAGAAATGTTCTTTGTCCGTTTAGAACTTTTTCTGTGGTGGTTATGCAAGACCTTGCCCAGCATTCGACAAATGACCATTCCATTATTGTAATTGTACTTATTTTGGACCCATTTTTTATGAAATTTAGAAATTAATGTGAAAATTGTTGCCTTGAAAAAGGCTACTTTTGTTGTTTTTTTTACCCCTTTTTTATATTCATATTTGATAAAAATAAAAAAAAGCTGAAAACAAGGGAGGGGCTAGTATTTTTTTGGGGTTAGTTTTTTTGTTAAGCATATAGCTACCTTCATTAAAAATTTAAAACACCAAGAAAAAAGTCAAGTGGCTTGGGGGGGGCCCTGTGTGGGGGTTTTTATGCAAAAAATTTTTTTATTTCTAATTTATTGGTTTTAAATTTTTTTTGCACAAAAATACTGTACAATTTTGATGAAATTTTATGGTAATGGGATACATAGTCATTTCATTTTTTGGGGAAAAAAAATTTTTGCCTA
The DNA here is from genome assembly GCA_016584305.1 of Chionoecetes opilio. Taxonomy (NCBI): domain Eukaryota; kingdom Metazoa; phylum Arthropoda; class Malacostraca; order Decapoda; family Majidae; genus Chionoecetes; species Chionoecetes opilio. Next base: position 23,536 of record JACEEZ010017775.1, read on the forward strand.
GCTTAATTTTTAGGAAAAGGAGGAAAAAACCGTTTGTGGCGGGGGTCGGATATCTTTTCCCCTTGGAATTTTTCAGAGGGGGCCGTTTTCCCCCTTTCGGGAAGGTTTTTTTTGGAAACTTTTTTTTTTCCCAAGAGAGGTTTTTATGCCAATTCCAATTAAAACCTTTTTTTAGCAATTTTTTTTGAGGTTTGCCACATTTTGACTAGCCGAGAATTTTTCTTTTGGGCATTTTTTCAAAGGCAAAAAAAATGTGTTAAAATTAACTCACCTGGCTATTAATCTTAATCTACATATTTTGAAATGCTGAATTTTTTTTTATTTCCTAAGGATTTCCTTAGATTTTGCGTTTCCTTTGAAGTTTCCTTCTCATGCCCAAATTTTCCTTAAAAAAAGGGAATTTCCTGAAGGGAACATGGGTTTACTGTAAAATCAGGGTTGCCAGATAGTTTTGGGGGGTTTTTGGGCCCAAATTAACTGGAAAAAAAAATAAATAGAATAAAAAGTATTTACATTTTTATATTTTTTGAACGTAATAAATACAATGTATTTAAATACTCATTAAAGTATTTCATTATGTATTTAAATACAAAACTATGTATTTTTAAATAATTTCTTAATACCAAATGTATTTAAACAAAGTATTCAAATACTGCCCGCTCTGGCTATATACTATCTAACTGCCTTTCCCCGTATTTCAGGAAATCTTTGTCCCAAAAAAAAATGTTAAAAGGAAATTGAAACAAATTATTGTTATTTTCCTTATTTAGAGTTTCATTTTACATACTAATTACGATACAAAAAAAAAATGGGCCCACCCCACATAAAACTTTATTTTAGGGGGGGGTATCTTCTAGGGGTTCTTGTAAAAAAAAAAACCACCCCCTTATTTTTCCCTACCTTGGGGGGGGGGGCCCCGTTTTGGGGGGAAAAAAACTTCCTTTCCCGCCCTTATTGGGGTTTTCTTTTTTCTCCGTACAAAACCCCTTCTCCCTAAAACTAATTTGTAAAGGTTTTCCCCCTTCACCCCCCCTCCCCCCCTCTTCCCCCCCCTCCCCAAATAAATTTCTCCTCCTCCCACCTCCTCCTCCTCGGTCTAATTGGGGCTCTTTTCCCCTTTTTTTTTCCTATCTGAAAAGTAAGTACCCAATGGTTTTTAAAAAAAAGCGGCCAGCCCGCAGATGGGGCCGCCGCTGGATCCCGGGGGGCCCAAAATTTTGGAAATCTCTACCCAACCGCCCCCTTTTGGGCTAAAAATTTTTCCAGTTGTTGGTTTTTAAATAAATTTATTTTTTTTTTAACTTCCCCCCACATTTTTTCGTTTTTAATTAAATTTTTAATCTATAAAAAAACCACGATAAGGGGGGAAAGGGGTCAAATTTTACCAAATTGGGTTAGATTTCATATTTTTAAGAAACTTTTTCCAACTAAATTATTGCTAAACAAAGGCCCCGCAAGAACAGGTTTTGAGCAAATAAGAAACCGCTTCAATTTTCGAAAAATATTTTTTCCTCTTGCGGGCCTTCGGGGGGGTAGATTTTTTTAAATCCCCACTAACCCCCACGAAATTTTTTTAGGGGGGTTATGCTTGGGGGGAAGGATCTCAAGGTTCAATTCAAAGAATTGAAAAAAAAAAATGGCCCACCCATAGGCATTTTAGGGGGGCATGCTGTAAAGGTTAAAATTTTGAAAGGACAATAAAAAAAACAATCCGTCCGGTTCCGGTATTTTTGGCACGGGTATCGGATACCGAACCCCAACTTTTTTTTTTTCCGGGGGGAAAGGGCCCAAAGGTTTTTTCCCTAAACCGGTTGGAATCCCGGATTTTTTTATAGAAACCCTAAGGGGGCATGCTGAGATTAATGCGGATGGAAAGGTAATAGATGAATCTTTTGCCCCGACCTATTCGGCCTGATTGGTAAAGCCGTTTTTCCCTCCGTGATGGGGGTATTGGCTTTGACCCTCGTTTCTTTTCGGAGTAGGCTTTTATTTTGTTTTTGTTCTTTTCTGCTGGGTAGAAACTTGGGTCGTTTGCCTGATGTTAGCTTGGGGTTGATCTCTTTTTATGTAATAGTGCTTTTAGAAATTTGGAAGTCCCGCACATCTGACAATGTCGACCAATTCTGTATTTTTTCTAGAAAAAGTTCGTGATGTGATGCCATGTTTTTCAAAAGGACTTTTTTGGGGGTCGGAGTTAGGTGGCAAGTAAAAACGTCTGGACAGCTTCGTTGTCGTCATGCCGATGTAGGATGAGGGAGGACTTCACAGTTTCCTCTTTTGCATATATCCTATATACGACTGGGACTTTTGTTTTGTATCCTTCGTCAGCTTGGGCTGTTACGGAGAAGGAGGTTGCTGGTGTTCTTGTTTTTGTAATAAATTTGTAGTTTTATTCTCCTCTCTGGGTCTGCAGGTTTCCACATTACGGTTGACGATTTGTGATATTATTCTTTCTTCTTCCTGGTGAGCGGTGGAGAAGAAGAAAGTTTCTTCTCCACCGCTCACCAGGAAGAAGAAAGAATAATATCACAAATCGTCAACCGTAATGTGAAACCTGCAGACCCAGAGAGGAGAATAAAACTACAAATTTATTACAAAAACAAGAATACCAGCAACCTCCTTCTCCGTAACAGCCCAAGCCAGACGAAGGAGACAAAACAAAAGTCCCATGTCGTATATAGGATCACATGCAAAAGAGGAAACTGTGAAGTCCTCCCCTCATCCTACATCGGCATGACGACAACGAAGCTGTCCAGACGTCTTACTTGCCACCTAACTACCGGAGCCCCAAAAAGTCACCTATTAGAAAAACATGGCATCATCATCACAAGAACATTTCTAGAAGAAATTACAGAATTGGTCGACATGTGTGCAGATGTGCGGCGACTTCCAATTCTAGAAGCACTATACATAAAAGAGATCAATCCCAAGCTTAACATACAGGCAAACGACCTACAAGCTCTACCCAGCATGAAAAGAACAAAAGCAAATAACAGCCTACTCACAGAAAAGCAAAGCGAGGAGTCAACAGTCAATAAGCGTCTCCCACTCACGGAGACGAGAAGCAGACGCTATCTACCAATCAGCGCCGCCAACTAGGCTGCGTGGCAGGCAGACTTCATCTATAAATAGCGCTTCACTCCGCATCTAAGTCATGCTCACCTGTATAACTGAGGAGAAAACATCTTCCACATGCTGCTGAAGAAGGGTTCTTAGACCCGAAATCGCGATACAGCAAAATGACAAACTACGGCGAAGTCATACAAGTGATTACAAAAGAGAATAAGACACTCTTAAGACAAAGAGAAAATATCTTTAAAAAGATAATAAACACTGAACTAGCTATCACTTTTAAACGATATATATATATATATATATATATATATATATATATATATATATATATAGAGAGGAGAGGAGAGAGAGAGAGAGAGAGAGAGAGAAGAGAGAGAGAGAGGAGAGAGAGAGAGAGAATTTGAGAAAGGTTTTTGGTTACTCTCATATCTCTTTCACTTCTCTCTCTCTCTCACGGAGAGAGTAGAGAGAAGAGAGAGAGGAGAGAGAGAGGAGGGAGAGAGAGAGAGAGATGAAAGAAGAGATATGAGTGAGATATATGAGAGTAACCAAAAAAACTTTTATAATTCTTTCCTTTCTCTCTCTCTAAATATATATATATATATATATATAATCATATATATATATATATATATATATATATTATATATATATATATATATATATATATATATATATATATATATATATATATATATATATATATATATATATATTTTTTTTTTTTTTTTTGAGATAATTTGAAAAGGTTTTTTGGTTACTCTCATATCTCTTACTTTCTCTCTCTCTCTCTCCTCTCTTCTCTCTCTCTCTCTCTCTCCTCTCTTCTCTCTCTCTCTCTCTCTCTCTCTCTTCTCACGGAGAGAGAGAGAGAGAGAGAGAATTAGAAGTTTTTTGGTTACCCTCTCTCATATCTCTCTCACTCATCTCTTTCACGTAAATCTCTCTCTCTCTCTCTCTCTCTCTCTCTCTCTTTCACGGAGAGAGAGAGAGAGGTCGACGCCGCCGCGATTTATTTAGTTAACGCTAATGTTTGCATGGTACTACTGTATGTATCAGAAAACGAAATATGGCAATGGAAAGCTAATAAAATTCTGCTTCTATTGATATCTGCCATCTTATAAGCTGGCCCACAAAGTTTTACATGACGACGAGTTTTAAGTGAATGTTAAGTTCATCATATTTCTTCAGTCTCATAATGACTTTTATTTAATGTGTTTTTACTATGTTTTATGTGATAATCTTATAGAACAAGCCATTTCCGAAGATAACAGTCTGTCCTTTATACATGTATAACATGATATACTGCGGGGTAATGCCTTGAGAACTTCTCCGGTCTAGAGTGAACGAAGAGGCCCTGGCGCTAAGATGGCGCCCACAAATCGAGCTGTCGCTACTCTATATAATATAGGTACTCTAGCGGCCACGACTGACTCATCAGACGTGTGATCACTTTCAATAGTGTACCACCGTTTCTTTACAGCAGTCTCTGTTGAAAGCTCATTAAAAGTATTTTTTCAAAAATTTGGCAGCTATTATTAGTTTTAGAGTAATACTCTTAATAGATAGTATTCACATGACATCACAACATCCGGGTATTATTGGGGCAAGACTTGTAAACACAGAAGACGAAGTACCAGAAGAAGTGTCCAGAAGTAATATGGACGCATTGTGTTATCCATAGACCACTTGATGATGTGGGTAACACGAACTTGAAGAAGTCAGTAAACGGGTAATGAAACGTAAAAGGTTGGGAACCACTGATTTAGCAGTTTAAATAGGTATACAAGCGAAACGAGCTAGATATTTAGATACTCTGATATATATATATATATAAAATATATATATATATATATATATATATATATATATATATATATGTATCATATATATATATATATATATATATATATATATATATATATATATATATATAAAATATATAATATATATTATATATATATATATATATATATTATATATATATATATATAAAAAAAATATATATATATTATATAAAATATATATATATAAAACAATTTCATTACCAATATCTACAGTATAATAGATATATAGTATTTATTTCATTGCAAATAATTATCTACAATATGTGAATATTTTGGATATAGGTAGATAAATGGCCAGATAGTCATATGAGTATACAGTAAACTTTCCACACAATTGGGGAGAAGGGGGTGATGTTATATCCGAAAGTTCGTTATATCTGAGGGATCCAAAATTTTTGCATATAAAAACTTTGTTCGTTATATGAGGAGAAAGTTCGCTATTTTAGACCATTTCCGTATATAATGAACTTCGTTTGTTACATTAGATGAAAGTTCGTATACTTACGTACATGCAGCCATCACGAATACTACACGCATACAGGGAAATTAAAGCAATACGTGGTGAGACATGGGAGGCAGGCAACGTAGTGAGGCATGGGAGGACGTGAGAGGTGTTTAGACTCGGAACGACAACAGGCTGTATTAAAGATTTTTCTGCGATCCGTTGCACCGAGATGCGACATACAAGAATCACTGGACACCGACGCGTTGCATTGTCCTGCACTACGCTTTGCCCAAAGACTACTGTATACTGGCTTGAATACTCTATACTGACTTATTTCTGGGAATCCGCGCCAACCCACCCATGACCAGTGGAGGCTGATCGGCAAGGTGAAAAAAGTGTTCCATGAATACAGTAGACTAAGGTTTATCAGTATAAATGATATACTGTTATCTTCGTAAATGTTTCTTCTTATAATATTATCAAATATAAAAACAGTAAAACATACTAAAAACATGCCCATTATGAGACTGAAGAATATGCATGAACATTCATATTAAACTCTTCGCCATTTAAAATTTTCCGAAACAACTTATAACATTGAGCATATCAATAAAAGCGGGATTTTTTGGCCTTCCATTGATATATTTTGTTTTTCTGATAAATGAGTTAGCACCATACATAAATTAGCGTTAAACTAAATAAATAACATCATCAATCGGGGAAAATTATTATGTAATAATAATAGCTAGGTTAGGTAACGTTTTTTTTGTTTGGTTAGATTAGATTTAGGATATGTTTAGGTCTGGTTTAGGTTAGGTTAGGCATAGGATAAGATTGGGTTCGGTTTTGTAGAGTTATTTACGTTAAATAAGCGACTCTGATGGTGCACGATTGCCCGGCTAGTTGGCGCCAAATAATTCCATGCAAAAATTATACCGAAGGGCAATATTATTGTTGGGGATAAAAGACTCAATGATGGTTGATGTCGTGCACATATGGGTAAAGGCGCCGTCACAATAGCACTTTTCCGTCAATGTCTACGATTTCCGTGTATTTTCTCGTTCCGTCGCTTTTTTCCGTCTGTATCAGTCAGACGGACGTGATCGACTTCATGGGGCAAGTTGGGTTAATTTGTAGAAAGAGGTTCTCAAAATTTACACCATTTTGGACCTGCCATTCAATGTTTATCTTTTTCCTGATCACTTTTTATAAACGTGTTTGGGACCAGAGCTTAAAAACGTATCTACGGCTTGCTGTTAGACAGTAGCAGCGGCGGGAGGGGAGGCCGGAATACGGCGTGCGGGACCTACTCGCGCTCACACTGACGCCAAGTGGTTTGTTTACGTTTTCTTATTACGGGCAGTCCCCAAAAAATATCTAAATTCAGCTAAATTAGGTAAGAACGGTTAGGCTAGGTTAGGTTTTTTTTATGAAATTCGGTTTTTCTGGTATTCTTTGATGTGCTTTGCTTGATTTTGGGCCTGGATTTTGGGCTTGGATATTGCAAATATCTCGTTCGGATGTTACCCCACCCAAAAAAAAACTGTTTCCCACTGGTCCTCAAGTTCATGGGGAGGGGGGGATTCAGAAACAAGTGCTTTGCCCTAGAAATGAATCCCAAAATCAGTCTTAAATTACATCAAGGAACACCACAAAAAAAAATTCTTTCCAAAAACCTAATTTAACCTAACCTAAGCTGAATTTAAATAATGGATCCGTTTACTCACACCTAAAACGCGAGGTATTATGAAGCTTTGGATGCAAAATAAGTTACATATCACTGTACTCATATTCATTTTGCTTAAAAATTCACCAAATAGAATGAGTTTATGCATTGTCTATGCAGTTTTTGGGGCCAAAATATGACGTGGCCGCGGAACGCGCTGTGATTGGTTGTGACTTAGTTTACCCGTGTAAAACTGCAAGATGCTATGTGTATATTTTTTATTTTTTTATTTTTATAAATTGCCTATTTAGCATATTAATAAGGTATGTCACGAAATTACGAATATATTCCCTATTTGACATTACATATGTTTTAAATCAAAGCAAAAATCGGTTTTGAATCTTATATTCTAAATCAACATATTATTGTTCTTTAAATCAACAATTAGCACTGCGCACAATGGAGTTGTCGTGGAAATGGTCTGACTGGAGTCAATACGTGTCTTCCTCTTCATGGTCAATGTCTTTCCTCTCCATATCCTCGTCTTCTTTATATCCCTCCTCGTCTCTCTCGTCATTAACCCTTTGTGTTAGTGGGTTGAAGCATTCCCCCTCTCCTTCACACAGTCAGTAGTGGGTGGATGATAGTTCATTTCCCACACAACTGCACCTCCCACTGCATGCCTTTCCCTCGGCTTGACAGTTGCAGCTGATAACGTCCATTAGCTGTTCAGGTGCTATGGGATCCCTGGACAACACTGGCATCACTTCGTTGTTAGCATCAACTTCCCAACCGTAGTCGGTAATTTCGACAGCAGGAAGGGTAGCCTTGGCTGCAGCCTTCCGCAGGATGATCTGCAAATGTGCTCGTCGGATGTGGAGGGCCAGGTTATTGTTTGTTGGGGGGAGGGACTTCAATGATGGTGATTTATTTACGCTTGCAAAATATGTTATGCCTAGCACCATTCATGGAAGCGCATTTATTCTCTCCATAGAGGGCCAGAAGGAATGTTGTACCAGTTTCCATCAGGTCATACTGGGTGGCATCCTCTTCCCCTAGAACTGTGTCCAATCCAGGGATGTCATTCTGAAGGAGCACTTGAGAGCAGAGGCCTTTCCCTTCCCATTTGGGTACGAACATGCATACCCAAGATGCCTTTGCATTTCTCCCCCAGCTTGGCGACAGTGGCGTTGATGTCGAACACCGATCTGTCCCATTTCTCCATCTGAACTCGGCATGTCAACCCACCTTTCCAGCACCAGTAATCCAGTATACAAGCAGAACAAACACATCTGTGTCGTCACTAATAATGCGCAGTCCGAGCTCCCCCTGAAGCAGCATGTAGCTTTTGAGAGATATGTCTGCTTCATCATGCGTTACAATACTGTCAGCTCTGCTCACAAGATCAATGTTGCCACCAAGGTCATGCTTACAGAGTAGTGGGAGAACTGCCGATTGTTATCTTTGCACTTCATAGTGGCTGCGCGTCCAGGTAGAGGTGAGGTTAAAGTCAACTGGTATGCAGTTGATCCTTCCCTGGCTCTTCTGTGCCTCTCATGATTTTTTGCACTGATACCATCATACCGATCCAAAATGGCATAGGTCTTTACTTCTTAGTTGACCAGACAACTTTTCATTCCGTCAGCAAGATCCCCAACTGTTTTCGATGATGGCCAGACAATATGGTAAAGCAGTTGCGAGGCATCCACCAGCAGAACATTCGGAGGAGAGTTCATTACGGCAACACCAAGACGCCAAGACCAGCAGGGACTTGTTGCCTTTTCTGAGGCAGCCATACTCGTCGATGAGCGATGGAGGCACAGGGCACAGCTCATGCTGGAAGACAACAGATAAGTTGTTGTTCCTTTTATGTCCAACCACCAGGAAACGAGCGAATATAGCTTGCAGATCATAAACAGTTCTGTCTTTCAGCCTCACACCGCGCTTCAGTAACTGCATGGTTTTCACCTTCTTGTTGGTGGGCCTGTGGAAGCCATCAGGGAGGGATGCAGCAAACTCTTTCTACATCTCCTGGGGCCACATTCAGAGACGCTAACGTCCATGCTTAACAACTTAGCGACTGTCATCAGCTGTTTTGGTATTCTGCGTGGAGATTGATGACGTACTTAAAGACGTTAAGTTGTCAAAACAAGGTGACTGCCTATAGGGTGGTGTTGAGGACGCAACATGCATACAAATACTCATAAATTGAGTATATATGATGTTTTCTGACTCAAGAACTGAACAGGGCAAGTATACAAATGAAATTAGACCATATAACAAACCCATGAGCTCGTGGTGAGTTTGTTTTGGGGTGATGGGCCGAGTGGTGAGCGGCGGCATCTCACCACACCGGCGGGTAGCGACTAGCGATGCCAGACACCACCACGCACGGCTCCGCGGCAGACTGAAGGTATTGGCGTGCCCCTTTTCCTTAATTAAAACCCAAGCCCGTGTCCATCCAGCAGTGATGGGTACCGGGTGTTAGCCGGGGGTTTGTGACCCGCCTCCCGGGTGGTGGCTTCCCCCAACTGGCAGGAAGGCGAGCTACGAATAGATTATCAAGCGAAAAAAGATCACAAGAAGAAGAAGAAGAGCGCCCTATTACTCTGAAGGAATAATTAATAGCTAGAATACAAGAAGTACAAGCCACCGGCGTGTTACCCAAGTGTATGTGGAGGTAGAAACAAGTGTTGAAGCGACGGAGGTGACATAGGGGATGAAAGAATGATGGAATAGAAAATAGAAATAAGTACAACGACCTTGAAAATGCAGGCCGCGGCTGCTGCCTTGTGATTGGCTGACACGTTTGAGACACAATCTGATTGGCTGGCACGTTTGCTTTTACACAATTGTGATTCGCTGGCGAGGCTGTGACGTCATTGTAGTCGCTCAGCCAATCAGCTAACGATGCCCATAGCGACCATGTGCCGCCACTGCCATGTCTCGTACTGGAATACCCACTAGCTCCGGGGTGTAGAAATAGAGGGATGTTGTTGAGCGAACAACCGTGGCCTTTAACTCTCTCTGAATGTTTGCCCAGGTCTCATGGCCAATCTCGACCGCATCCTGGACATTGATGTCTTTATCTGATGCCACTCGTCCATTGACAATGTTGTTGTACAAGGATGGTGACTTGCTCAATCAGTGAGTGGATGAGAATGCTTTTGAAGTTCATTCAATATCCTTTCTCGGTCTTCTCCATCCAAAGCACGCCTCTTTTCACCTTCATGGTGTTTAGCATGTGAACTAGAAATTTCTGCTACAGTGCTGTACATGTCATTCAGAGCCATGGAGAGTTGAAAGCAGACACTGAATGATTCAATCCAGACAGCAACTTGTTCAGGGTTTGGGGGAAATACCCTTCATTCCCCCAGCTTGCTTTCCTACTTGGTATATGTCTGTTCCCCAAACTGATCACTGGATACTACAGCAGCTCCTTGAGAATGACGACACACGTGCGCTCCATTGAGGAAATCTTTCTTGGCATCCTGTGGTAGGTGCTGCATATCACGCAGGGGCCAGGTGATGTACTGTGCATAATGATGGTGCCCAGCAGAAGAAAAAAATACATCATCTTCAGGCAGTGCTGTTGTAGTTAGTAGCCAGTCACCCTCACGCTTAGCTCTCAGGAATTTGTGTGCAGGCATTGTGGGTTTCATGAAGCAGTCCACCCAGAGTTTGCCTGTAGGATGTTCCCTTGCCTTCTCAAGGTATGCAGCAATATCATCATGATTTGTATCTTCTGTCTGCAAAAAATCATGAAGGAGTGCAGTAACGACTATACGAAAAGTTCGCATTGCCTTTGGCCATGTTTTTCAACAGAAGATGCTGGCCAAACCACTGTACGCTGCACCAACGAGCTCCTCTGCACCAGTACCTTTCATGTTGTACCCTATAGTTCCTAGGAAAGACATCAATGTGTGCATCATTCCTGGTCTCAGGATCACACTTCTCCAGCGTACGGGATCGTTCCATTTGATGAGGCAGGCGACGATGTAAAGCAGCATGTCCAATGTTAGGTGGACGTGGAGCATACCAAGACTCGTGAGTGTACGATTGAGGTAATCCATGATAGCCATGACAGTGTCTGGATGAGACGGAGGAGAATCAATGAGTGGACCATACATACAAAGCGTCTTGGGCTTGTGCATGCCAACGTAAGACCGATCCTGGTGAGCATTAAATCCTGACTGTTGATGTGTGGAGCAAGGGTGACCCCCTTTTGAATATGGAGCGCTATGACGTCATGACATGACATCCCTGTCATGGCGGATCGGAATGGTCAGCTGACGGCAGTTGATCCCAGGCGCCTGGTGAGTGAGCATTAACACTGGTAGCAGAGCGTATTTCTGCACTATGGCGTCGCCCAAGTTGCCCCCAAAGTTTGTTGATGAGTCGGCGTACGAGAATTGGAGGAAAGACATTGAAATATGGTGTGAACTGACGGATTTGAAGAAAGAGAAACAGGCGTTAGCCATCCATTTGTCTTTGGATGGCCGGGCAAGACTAAAAACCGTCCGTAGCGTCCCCGGTACCGTCCGGTAGCACCTGGTACCGTCCGGTACACTGTACAGGATTATTATTACCATGTGGTGAATATATTTCATGGTAAACGACGAGTAAACCGTTAATTTGGCCTAATTCATCCATGAGGGTTGTAGGTATTCAGCTTATTCTCTTGTACACGAACCATCCTGTTTTCTGTCTGGACTATACATTTAGTCCATTGCATCTTTGTTCTTTGAACGATGTTCAACAGAAAATTCTGTGTATTTCACTACGTAATTGAATTCAGGAACGATATAGCCGCTCGCACCTATATGCAACTGCGCGATTTCGTTAACCGTAAACTACGGTATAAGTTGGCGGTCGGTCAACCGCCCTGTACTCTTTGGCTTATACCGAGAGTCAAGGCGGTAGAGCGACGAACGACGACGTACCGACGAAGGTTAGGTCGCGGCAGAACCTTCAAATTGTTACCGAGAGTAGACAGAAAGGCAGGGTTGGTTGAGGTTTCACGCGGCGGTGTATTGGTAACAGTACTCATGTACTCATGTAACAGTACACATTGATCAAACTTCGTTGCCTTTGTACGACTATAAATAGTCTATAATGAGGATTTGCCCGTATACTCATCAAAAACATCAACAGAAACGTTGCGATCGGCTATGAAGTTGGTGAAATATATATTTTATGAAGTTAATTAACAGTAGCGGCGTGTATACTTAAGTTTCTCTTACCGCACATGCAAACGTGCTGACGGGTTTGGCAGCGACCTTGAGGATGGCGGCAGGCTCAAGCAATAGCCACCCCGCTACCCTGAACCACCTGCATTATTGTCACTAAAACAACTTATTGCCGCATATGTAATACCTATTAATCTTATACTTATACTTAAATACATATTGGAAAATATATTAACATTTCTATTAAGCCCTCCAGATTAGGAATGTAATAAAAATTCATCGAAGGTTCGGCGAAGACACGGGGGGTACCCGTGTCTTCAACCTTGACCGCCAACCTTCCTCGCTGCTCTTCCTTCCAAAAGAAACCCCTCTTATGGTAAGCGAAGGTCTGCCGTTCATCGTTCGTCGCTCTACCGCCTTGACTCTCGATACGGGCTCTAGTACCTTTGGTATATTGGCCGATATATGTATGTCTACTTTCGAGATGAGTTTTAACCAAAAAAAATCTACCTTTTGCACCTCAATTGTCACCAGAATTGGCGAAGATAGTCGTGCGTATGTATTTCAGATAGCTCTTAACTAAGTTGGTGCCCGGTAAACCGCCCGGTACATTTTGTACGTTCCGGTACTTTGACTGATACATTTATCTTTTTGAGATGATATCTAACAAAATATTTTGCCTTTCCCAATTTAATTTTGACCAAAATTGGGAAAAAAAATCGCGCAGATATACTTCTCCGATCAGACCTTATATTGACACAACTCCGAGAAATGACATTTTTTCTGATGACTGGGGATGATAAGGCGAAGAAGTAGTATAGGTTTACGACTCATCTTGTGTCTCTTTAATAAAGAGACACAACGTTCAACTTCTTGTTTCGTGTACAGCTACGATTATATAGTTTAGTCTTGAATATGTTGATATTCTCTTGTTAGTCACAGTAATTATTAATGTTTCTGATGTAACTCTTGGTTTCACAAGTGATAAATGAGCTGAAACAAGACGGCGGGTGAGCAAATTCTACGAGGTGTTGGTGTGTTTGAGTGGCCTATAGCTTCGTTTGATAAGTCAATCTATTTCCTTCGTATTTTTCAGAATCCACAATTGATGAGCATTATTTGTTATGTAGGCTATAGAAGTTTTTTTCTATTCGACTCTATATATTTCAGATAGCCATGAAGCTGATGTCCGTTTGAGATGATGGTTACAACAAAATTGTAACTGGCGCCCGGTAACCCGTCTGGTCAGTACTTTTTGTCAGAATAGTTTCTTAGCAATCCGCCACGAAACAGCGTTTACTTTGCATCGATCAGTGCTCAACATGCCTTCTCGAAAGACAACTGTTCGTAAAGTACGGGCTCTGTATCCATGTGCAGTATGCAATGGTAAATCGGATAATACTACCGCTATCCAGTGTGACGAATGTCTTCTTTGGGTCCACGCTAGTAACGTCCCCATGACGGACTCACAACACGCAGCTTGGGGAGAGGCGAACCTGGATTTCCTCTGTCCGAGGTGTATCACCCAGCATCCCGGTGGAGACTTCTCCTTCGCCATGTCATTGGAACGAATGATCCAGGCCGAAACAGTAGACTTGGCTTACATGCAAATTAGAAGTTCCATCGAGGCGGCTCTTCTGGATCAGTATCAACCTTCCCTTCCGCCATCCAGACCACCAAGTATAGTTGACATTGACAACGCGTCCGTGGAAATCCTTCGACAGTATCAACCGAGAATTTTTATGGACTACCAACCTCGTCGCGCTGCCAGGCTGGCTGGGAACCAGGACCAGCACAGGGCTCTGTCACGCCGGACTAGAACCCTCCTGGGGAGAGACAAGGAGAGGTATGTCAGGAGTCTCGCTGAGGATGTCGAGGGTCATTTGAACGCTAATGACCTCCGACCCGCCTACCGAGCCCTGAAGAAGCTCCGTTCCTCTAAGTCTCCTTCTCGGGCGAGTGCTATTCGAACAGCAGATGGGCGCCTCGTGTCGGACATGGATGGGCAGATGGCTCGTTCGGCTGAGTACTTTGGGCAGTTGTTCACGGTGGACCCTCCAACTGAGCAGCTTCACACCACTGGGCTACAGGCAGTGGATGCCGATCCTCCCACTGACGAAACCGCACCCTCTCATGACGAAGTCAGAGAGGCTGTAGCAAAGTTGAGGGGTGGAAAGGCAGCTGGTGTTTGTAATATCAGTGCGGACCTCCTCAAAGCTGGGGGTGAGGCCATGATCCGCGGATTGCATGCTGTCCTGACTGCCGTGTGGCAATCAGGTACCATTCCTCCTGACTGGAAAAGGGGGCTGGTCGTCCCTATCTGGAAAGGGAAAGGGTGCCGTCAGGACTGCAACAATTACCGCGGTATTACACTGCTCAGCGTACCAGGCAAGGTGCTTGCCCATCTATTGCTGACACGAATTCGCAGTCATCTGGTGAAGCATCAGAGACCTCAGCAGCCTGGGTTCACGCCTGGTAAGTCAACAACGGACCGTATCCTAGCGCTTCGTGTCCTGGTGGAACGCCGACGTGAGTTTCGACAGGGGATGCTTGCAGCTTATGTTGATCTCAAGAAGGCGTTTGACTCAGTGCATCGTGAGTCACTTTGGGATCTTCTGCGACTTCGAGGGATTCCTGCAAGGACTATTGGTTTGATAACTGGTCTGTATTCTGGGACTGAGAGTGCTGTGAAGTGTGGGGCAGGTGTATCCAGCTTCTTTCCTGTGAATACAGGAGTGAGGCAAGGGTGCGTCTTTGCCCCATCACTTTTCAACGCTTGTATGGACTGGGTATTGGACAAGGTTGTAGATCAAAGTGATTGTGGAGCATCCATCGGCAACACCAAGATCACTGATCTTGTTTTTGCCGATGATGCAGTAATCTTTGCTGAGTCGCTGGAGGTCCTGGTGATGGCTCTCGAGGCGCTGCACGAGGAGGCAAAGCCTTTGAGACTTGAGGTCTCCTGGCTCAAGACCAAGGTCCAGGTGTTTAGAGACTTACTAGATGAAGCAGTACAGTCTGTTCATGCGTGTGGCGAGGACATTGAGATCTTGGAAAGTTTTACATACCTTGGTAGCGCAGTCCATAATGACGGCGGGTCACGTCAAGAAGTCTTACGGCGGATTGGCATAGCCCACGGTGTTATGGACTCGTTCAGCGGGAGTATTTGGCGTTGTCGGTACCTATGCAGGAGGACAAAGATCCGGATCTTCAAGTCGCTTGTGATCCCTGTCTTACTCTATGGTTGTGAGACATGGACACTAAATAGTGACTTGAAGAGACGAATCAATGCCTTTGGTAATAAGTGTCTTCGCAGAATCATGGGGTATCGCTGGGGTGATTACGTGGCAAATCAGCGATTGCACCGTGAGACTGAATCGAGGCCTATTACCTGCATAGTCCGTCAGCGCCAACTTCGGCTATATGGCATGTAGCACGCTACCCTGAAACCGATCCTTCCCATCGGGTTGTATCTGTAGGAGACAATCCGGCGTGGAGGAGGCCAAGGGGGCGCCCACAAGGCTCGTGACTGGGGCAAGTTGATGTTTCTTGTCGAGAGCTGCTTTGTATGGGAAAGGAGCCTGCATGGGAACTCGCGCGTGTTGACCCCCGGGAGTGGCGTCGTAGGGTGGGCGAGGCGACGCGCCCCCCCGCGTATGCCCCCAATGATTGATTGAACCTCGTCGAACTGGA
Organism: Chionoecetes opilio; assembly: GCA_016584305.1. Classification (NCBI taxonomy): domain Eukaryota; kingdom Metazoa; phylum Arthropoda; class Malacostraca; order Decapoda; family Majidae; genus Chionoecetes; species Chionoecetes opilio. The sequence goes on from JACEEZ010017775.1 coordinate 39,451, forward strand.
GCAGATGGGAATTGTTTATATCGAGCAGTTTCCTTGGCCCTCTACGGTACCAAGACGCACCATCAACAGCTTAGAGCCCGGACCTGGATTGAGATGGTCAACCATCCCGAATGGTACAACATGGACGACGACAACTACTGTTCTCCATTCCAAGATGACCCACCGTATCGTTTTGGCCGACTATCTGTCTTACCTGAAGCAAACCCCGTGTTAGGTTCTTTTCGACATGAACCACGTACTTTCCATCAGTGCGGTATTGAGATGCCCAATTCAAAGTTCTTTCCCTGGTAAGTTACAAGTCTTCGTAATTCAAAATATGTTAATTTTATGTATGAACTATTTCATGATATCTTCGCACATTTTCCCTTTTTAAACAGTTATTTTGTAAAGTTTCAGGGGAAAAAANGCGGAGCTCAGCCAGGAATCTGCCATAGCACACGTCAGTCCTGGTGAAGCTCAAGCCTCAGCAGTGGTCGCCTGGTAAGTCAACAACGGACCGTATCCTAGCGCTTCGTGTCCTGGTGGAACGCCGACGTGAGTTTCGACAGGGGATGCTTGCAGCCTATGTTGATCTCAAGAAGGCGTTTAACTCAGTGCATCGTGAGTCACTCTGGGATCTTCTGCGACTTCGAGGGATTCCTGCAAGGACTATTGGTTTGATAACTGGTCTGTATTCTGGGACTGAGAGTGCTGTGAAGTGTGGGGCAGGTGTATCCAGCTTCTTTCCTGTGAATACAGGAGTGAGGCAAGGGTGCGTCCTTGCCCCATCACTTTTCAACGCTTGTATGGACTGGGTATTGGACAAGGTTGTAGATCAAAGTGATTGTGGAGCATCCGTCGGCAACATCAAGATCACTGATCTTGTTTTGCCGATGATGCAGTAATCTGTGCTGAGTCGCTGGAGGTCCTGGTGATGGCTCTCGAGGCGCTGCACGAGGAGGCAAAGCCTTTGGGACTTGAGGTCTCCTGGCTCAAGACCAAGGTCCAGGTGTTTGGAGACTTACTAGATGAAGCAGTACAGTCTGTTCATGCGTGTGGCGATGACATTGAGATCTTGGAAAGTTTTACATACCTTGGTAGCGCAGTCCATAATGACGGCGGGTCACGTCAAGAAGTCTTACGGCGGATTGGCATAGCCCACGGTGTTATGGACTCGCTCAGCGGGAGTATTTGGCGTTGTCGGTACCTGTGCAGGAGGACAAAGATCCGGATCTTCAAGTCGCTTGTGATCCCTGTCTTACTCTATGGTTGTGAGACATGGACACTAAATAGTGAGTTGAAGAGACGAATCAATGCCTTTGATAATAAGTGTCTTAGCAGAATCATGGGGTATCGCTGGGATGATTACGTGTCAAATCAGCGATTGCACCGTGAGACTAAATCGAGGCCTATTACCTGCATAGTCCGTCAGCGCCAACTTCGGCTATATGGCATGTGGCACGCTACCCTGAAACCGATCCTTCCCATCGGGTTGTATCTGTAGGAGACAATCCGGCGTGGAAGAGGCCAAGGAGGCCTCCAAGGCTCGTAGCTGGGGCAAGTTGATGTTTCTTGTCGAGAGCTGCTTTGTATGGGAAAGGAGCCTGCATGGGAACTCGCGCGTGTTGACTCCCGGGAGTGGCGTCGTAGGGTGGGCGAGGCGACGCGCCCCCCGGCGTATGCCCCCAATGATTGATTGAACCTCGTCGAACTGGAGCAGATGGGAATTGTTTATATCGAGCAGCTTCCTTGGCCCTCTACGGTACCAAGACGCACCATCAACAGCTTAGAGCCTGGACCTGGATTGAGATGGTCAACCATCCCGAATGGTACAACACGGACGACGACAACTACTGTTCTCCATTCCAAGATGACCCTCGTATCGTTTTGGCCGACTATCCGTCTTACCTGAAGCAAACCTCCGTGTTAGGTTCCTTTTCCGACATGAACCACGTACTTGCCATCAGTGCGGTATTGAGATGCCCAATTCAAAGTTTCTTTCCACCTGGTAAGTTACAAGTCTTCGTAATTCAAAATGTGTTAATTTTATGTATGAACTATTTTCATGATATCTTCGCACATATTTTCCCTATAGTTATGTAGTAGATACAGGTAGTTAATTTAATCGTTAATAAATCGCACATTTCATAGCAGGGCTTGAAAACTAAATAATTTCTCAAACGGTTCGTTCCGATCAGAAACAGTATTATTAACGTTTCGTTTTTCGTTCCTCCTCCAAACATAACGTTCCTGAACCGGTTAGAACGAAATGAAAACCGGTTAGAACGTTATTCTCAAACCCTGTAATGAATATGCTATTAGCCCTAATAAATAATAATGCCTATACATGACTACATTTTTATAGATGGTAATAAAGCCATACATTTCATGGTGCATAGTATCCAACAAAATCAAACCATTAGATGTCGTAAGAACTATATTATTATACGACTTAAATAAGGCAACACATTTACATATACAATATAGAAAGCGTAGTGTAGGAGTATGCAATCTCTATGTGCAGTGGTGCTGCACATAGAGCTGCACTAGCTGCGCTGCAGCTAGTGCAGTGGAATAAGCCCATATTTTTCTTTCAAGTTGACCAACTTTTCACCAAATTGTGAGTTAAAACTGCCAGCGACCACTGGCATTTCGGAGTTGCAGTTCTCTCTAATTAGAGAGAACTGCAACACCGAAATGCCAGTGGTCGCTGGCAGTTTTAACTCACAATTTGGTGAAAAGTTGGTCAACTTGAAAGAAAAATATGGGCTTATTCCACTGCACTTAAAACACACAAGTATAATATTAAGAACGATTTTCTTCTATATGTATATTGTATAGAAGCCTGATTCTGTAAAACATTGTATATAACCAAATAACCAAGCAGGTTATAGTTGAGGAGGCGAGGTAAATGCTACTCTATGATATTATATAGTCAATAACGTATGTTTAGAAGTTATCTATACCTAGGCAGTCATATTTTCCTGTTATTATTGTGTATCAATCAGATAGAAAGCCTGGAAGTGCAATGAGTCGACGCGTGAAGTGGCAATGTTTTGATTCAATCTCCCCGCCACAATCTCCCCGCCCACCACTCCCCGCCGCGGCACGTCGCCTCCACAATTATAACCTACATTGTCGCAACAAGAAACCGATTTCGGCATTCTTTATTCTTCGTTTTTCCAAGGCATTGCTTATTGTATTTTGACAAGCGTTTGCCAGACGCAGCAATACTGTCTGAGAAAACAGTGTGAACATCGCCCAAATTTTACATGCCACAATATACATGTAAAAAATATATTAAGCTTTGCTACTCGAGGCGAGTAATTTGCATTAAATTGCTATTATAGAACGTTCCATCGTAATGCATGTCATCCATATAATTAGTAGAACAGCAGAAGAACTATATTTTTTGGTATTCAGATGCGGTGCATCAATGTTTATCGCGAAATTAATTTATGAAAAATATTAGTCGCGGAGCCAAAACACAGTAGACCAACCTTTGAGTTAAAACTGCCAGCGACCACTGGCATTTCTCGAGTTTCAGATCATTGGAATTCTCGCAACCCACATTTTTTTTTCACAATTTTCGGTAATAGGCTGCTAAAAAAAAAAAAAAAAAAGTGATCGGATCATCTCATAAGTGGACTTAAAAGTTGCCCCTGGTCGAGCTGGTTCCAAAACTGTGCCATATGATGGGATTGGGGCACGGGGGGCAGCACCTATCGCGGACACACACACACACTTTTGCTTATATTATTATAGAAGAGATGACGGGTCAGAGTGAAGGTGTGGTGAAGGAGGAAGAGGCATTATATGTCAGAAGTTTTCAGCGTGGAAGATCGGGGTATGGAAGCGGTCGCAGGGGCAGACAGTCAAGCAGGGCAAGAGGATACCCCAGTTAATCCACAAGGAGGCAGAATCCACTAGGGTCGGATGGTAGGGTAACAATGTGCATGATATGTGACTCACGATTCCATTGGGTCAAGTACTGTCCAGATGCTTATGAAAATAATGGAAGTCGTGGGAGTTCTGCAGCAGCAAGTGGCAGTCTTGAGGGAGATATTGAGACAGCATATTTATCATTATTATTAGGTTATGCTGGAGACGGAGATACTGATGTTAAATTAAGTGGGCTTGTGAAAGATGCCAAGGGCTGTGCAGTACTGGACTCAGGGTGTTCTACTACGGTGTGTGGGACTGGCTGGCTTAATGGTTTTCTGAGTAGCCTTAGTGATTATGAACGGGATAAGATTGTGGAAGAGAAGTCAATCTCCACATTTACCTTTGCTGATGGTGTCACTGTCCCTTCCATCAAGGGTCACACTGCCTTGTTCTATTGGAAATATGAGTGCAAGAATTGTGACGGATGTGGGGTATTGTAATATTCCATTACTATTGAGCAGGCGTTCTATGAAAAAGGCAGAGATGTAGTGAACTTTGCTACAGACCAGGTCAAGGTTCGTGGAAGGGTGATTGATCTACAGACGTCAGCAACAGGTCATTCATTATCTTTTGCCGATATCAGCGTGACGAGGACTGGAGTTAGGGGGAATGATTTATTTGGCTGCTGTGAAGGGTAGGGATGTCAAGAAGACAGCTTCAAAAGTTCACAGGCAGTTTGGACACCCCACATCAGCAAAGCTTATCAAACTCATCAATAATGCAGGGATTGAGAATTCAGAACTGGAACGGGCTGTCCAAAAGGTAACCGAGGAGTGTCAGGTCTGCTTTAAATTTGGGAAGGCTAAACCACGTCCCATAGTTAGCATGCCTATGGCTTCTAAATTGAATGAGGTAATTGCTATGGACCTAAAGGCCTGGGGCAACAAATATTTTTTGGTTGTTTATGATTTGTCAACTAGATACTGTACGGCAACAGTGATTGGAGATAAACGTGCGTCCATCATTATCAAGGCTGTGTTTCAGTGACATGATAACGCTTGCTTCCTTCAGGGCGGTGCTCCATTCCACAGGGCAAAAATTGTGAAAAAATGGTTCTCTGATAACAATGTACAGTTGATTGAGTGGCCAGGACACAGCCCAGATCTCAATCCCATTGAAAATCTATGGAATGAAATAAAGAGAAAGCTTAGTAAGCTCCCAATATCAAGTGTTGACTGTTTAGTGGAAAAGATTCGCACGCTGTGGCGGAAGTTGACTCTGAATACTTTAAGAAATTGTCTGACAGTATGCCAAAACGTATAAATGCTGTTCTAAAAGTAAAGGGTAACATGACAAAATACTAGTGGTTGCATTATAAAAAAAAATATAAAAGGAAACGGTGTTTTATTCACCCACATTTTTTTTTCGCAGCCTAATAAATCTCCGCATATGGATTTCAGCTGGTGCGACGATTTCATTTGCGGTGACCGTACAAGCCTGCAATATTCTACCAGAATATCAAAACAAAGGTTAAGCCTCATCATACCTAAAACCTGTGATGCAATATACAATGTGCTGATAAATTATTACGTGAAGGTAGGTCTTATTAACTATTGTAAGTATAAAGCAACAAAACGAATTATTTGTTCTTTGCGGTAGGTTTATTGTAAAATAAAATTCTCCTTCCAGTCGAAAGGAATAATAATATAATAATTGATGATAGTAAGAAAAATAATATTAATAAGAAAATAATAATAATAATATTAGTTTATGATAGTAAGAAATATCCTTGTAATTGTAATAATAATCCTTCAGTAGCTAGTAAGAATAATCCTGGTAAATAATATTAATAAGCCTAATATATATAGTAAAAAAGAGCCTTAATATATGTAATAAAAATAATATACTTTTGATAGTAAAAAATAATCCTTGTAGCCTACCTAGACGGTATTGCAAGCTATTCTACGTATATAACGACTTATTCAAAGAGACTGTACGTTTGCCCAACCTGATGTTCGTTTGTCAGTGATCACGTGGAACCAAGGTAAAGTGTATCAAATTTTTTTCTTGCAATTTTCTTTTGCTCCTCAGCCATTTCTTTGCGTTCGTTGGCCACCACTTTGCCAAAATCTGAATTTAGATCACGTTCATTTACCGGAAGGGCAGAGAGTTTTGCCATTGTCACACGCATCACAATTAATATGAATTATTTGCTTCTTCCTTCCTCTTTGATGGCCTTCCTTCTGGTGTCGGTAATCGTACAGAGTACCAGCAGTCTTCGCCTATCGGAGCTCTTGGCCGGAATAACACGCCAACCCATGGCAGCGGGCAAAGCAGCCCCCCCCCCCACCCCCATGGCCACTCCAAAGACATTATAGTCAGGGAATATTGCTAAAATCTGAGAACAAATTCCTTACCAAGAAATTTCTTCACCAATGTGTATGTAAAGGTGTCTACTAACACATCAAAAGATTTAAATTCAACCCCCGTAGGGCAACCCGTGACAGCTGCTGGAAGTTGGGGTACCCGAAACCTTATCCGGGAAAAAATGGAAATATAAATTCTGCCTGAAGTACCTTGTGAAGGGTCAAACTAGGGGTTTTCATGACTGAATCAATTGCAAGCATTTGTTTTGCACCAAAACCACTCCTTGGTGGAAAAATGGCCACACCCACATTTCCCGCTCTTTGCAAACCCTTTTTTTTGGTGAAAATAAATATTGCTGGGTGTATGTAAATTACAAAAGCAGCTTTATTAGTTTATTTCAATTTCTTGAATACTAGTTTGAAAATGATACTGCTCCACAAAAGGAGCCTTAAAGGCCTCAGGAGTCAAGGTCTGAGTCTTCTCCAGACTCGACACCATCATGGATACATTTCTTGCATGTAATGCCTTTACAACTCCGCATGCTGCGATACACTTGACACCATTCTTCTTGCAGCTGCAACGCCGGTTGCTGCAATCTCCATTACAATGGACCCTACCCATAACTACGTCACGGTTTGTTTACATCGGTGCATTGTGGGGATAAGGCGGGGTCGCCGCGTGTGGACTTACGAAGGGAAAACTACGGCGATGGAAGAATTTCGAGTTATTTTGCGCGAAATTGATATTCCAGGTGCTATATTACTGTGCTCTGTTCTTGCTGACAACACTATAGAGAAGACCTGAGGTAATGGCTGATGTGCAGAGGCTTCTAAACCAAGAAAACAGAGTCATAACAGAGCCTCGTCAAAAGGTAAGCAACTGGTAGGTACGTAATGTGTCCCTACCACTTGCTTACTTCTTAATGAGACTCTGCTGTGACTGTTTTCCTGGTTTAGAAGCCTTTGCACATCAACCATCACCTCAGCGAGCACGGAAATATAGCACCTGGAATATCAATTTCGCCCAAAACAACTCGAAATTTTTTCATCGTAGTCTTCTCTTTGTAGGTTGTACATATTCATTAGGGTGGTCCACCAAAAATATTTTTCTACTTTTATTCCTCCACAAGGTTATTTTGTGTCCATTACCCATAGGTTACAAGCCTATGAAATTTCATGACGATAAAACTTAATTTAAATTTAGAGGTCGACCCATCATCTCGCTTTCTATCATAGGATTTAACCCGGAAAATATCACATACCCGAATTGGAGCACTTCCCGACATCACAGACCCAAATGGTGTTGATTTCTGAATTCTCCCGGGTTTTTAACCCCATAGACACATTTTATCAACTAAAAACTGATATACAGCTGTCTGAATGCTGATTTTCATTATTTGGTTTTCATACCATAAATTAGGGGTAGGCCATACCGGGTTAGGGTACTTCTAATACAGATAGAACAAAATGGTTTGCATTTTTGAACTCAGAAGGGTCGATTTACACATAGAAATGCTTTCATATTTCATTTATTTACTAAAACCTGCAAAATATGACAGAAAATTTCAATTTCTCTATTTTCCTATAGAAAAACGATTGTTTTGGCAATATTTTGTGAATTGTCAATAAATCAGTGTCGATGAAGCCACTTCTATGTGTAAATCGACCCTTCTGAGTTCAAAAATGCGAACCATTTTGATTTATCTCTACTAGAAGTACCCTAACCAGGGTATGGCCTCCCCCTAAAATTTACTGTGAAAACCTAATAATGAAATTCAGCATTCAGACAGCTGTATATCAGTTTTTAGTTGATAAAATGTGGTCTATGGGGTTACCAATCCTGGAGAATTAAAAAATCAACACCATTTGGGTCTGTGATGTCGGGAAGTGCTCCAATTCGGGTATGTGATATTTTCCAGGTTAAATCCTATGATAGAAAGCGAGATGATGGGTCGACCTCTAAATATCATTGTATCGCAATGAAATTTTGCACACAAGGAGAGGAATGCAACACGAAAAAAAGCGGTGTGGAGAAAGGACCAGTGCACTTTGAAATTTTACCCCCTCCTCTTGGACCACCCTAATATTCATGGTTGATAGTATTAAAATACCTTATTAATTGAGTTCCTTTTGTTGTCTTTCCTCATAATAAGTAGTGGTACATCATGGTTTAAGTGTTACTTGACGAGCCAATGAATACTCTTGAGTCTATACCAACATCACCAACCTTTGCTTTGATTTATCTTATTACTCCATCCATCCATAAACAAGTTGCATAACCACGGTGACATTACCCATCCTTGCCTCATGGTACCTGGTACTGTCGTCTACCGATATTTTTATCCCTACACAAATCGGGAAAACTCGCCGACGGTAATGGCTAGGTTAGATTTTGCTTTGATTTATTTCATTACTCCATCCATAAACAAGTTGCATAACCACGGTGACATTACCCATCCTTGCCTCATGGTACCTGGTACTCTCGTCTACCGATATGCTCGTCCCTACACAAATCGGGAAAACTCGCCGACGGTAATGGTTAGGTTAGATTTTGCTTTGATTTATCTTATTACTCCATCCATAAACAAGTTGCATAACCACGGTGACATTATGCATAGCGGCCTGCGGCCCGCCCGACAAAGAGATATAGTGGTCTATGGACTATCATATAGACTGGTTTATCAGTATATATGATATACTGTAATCTTCGTACATGTTTGTTCTATAATATTATCAAATAAAAAACAGTAAAACACGCTAAAGAAATGCCATTACGAGACTCTGAAGAAATATGCATGAACTTAATATTCACTTCAACTCTTCGCCATTTAAAACTTTGCGAGTCAATTTTTATCATGAAGGGTATCAATAGAAGCGCAGTTTTATTAACTTTCCATTGATATATTTCGTTTTCTGATAAATGAATTAGAACCATGCATAAATTAGCGTTAAATAAATAAATAAAATCATCAATCGGGAAATTTTCCCGATTGATGAGGTTATTTATTTAGTTAACGCTAATTTATACATGGCGCTAATTCATTTATCAGAAAACGAAATATCGAAGTAAATAAATAACATTATTAATCGGGAAAAATTACCCAATTGATGATTTTATTTATTTAACGCTAATTTATGCATGATTATATTTCATTTATCAGAAAACGAAATATATCAATGGAAAGCTAATAAAATTGCGCTTCTATTGATACCTTTCATGATAAAAGTTGACTCGCAAAGTTTTAAATGGCGAAGAGTTGAAGTGAATATTAAGAGTTCATGCATATTTCTTCAGAGTCTCGTAATGGCATTTCTTTAGCGTGTTTTACTGTTTTTTATTTGATAATATTATAGAACAAACATTTACGAAGATTATAGTATATCATATATACTGATAAACCAGTCTATATGATAGTCCATAGACCACTATTAGTACAGGAGCATTAGTAAAAATTTAACGAAAACCTAGAAAAAAATAGTAGAAAGCTGATTTTTTCAGGGGAGCTCCAGAAAACCATAAGCATGTCCACTGTGCAAAGTTATGCAAATTCAACCTGGTGGCATTTTCAGAATTGAAGATGGCCGCTATAACAATTTGCGATAAATGGTTAAAATACCAAAATCGGCATAACTGGCAACTTATTACAGTGGACCCATGCCATGTTCATTTTGAGTTAAAATAATTAGCATAAAGTGTAATTACTAGTATATTATAATAATAGTGAGTGATAATTAGCATAAATTATAATTAATAGTATATTATAATAATAATAATAATAATAATTATAATAATAATTTTCTCGTTTTTCAGGTGCTGTCATGATGGCCGAGTTTTGCAGTATTCCCACATGCGGTAAGCAGATCACATCAGATCGTGCAGAGGTCCATGATAAGGGCCTTGACGGACTCCTACGAGCCAGCATTGAAAGAGAAGATGGTTTGCAGTCTATATTTGAGAGGAAGAGGTCACAATTGCCAGTCCCAGTCCATGGTAAATGTCGTCGCGAATACATTCGACCATGCAGTATTACTTCTTACAAAAGGAAAAGGGAAGAAGAGCCATTAGACTCTGATTGGGGCACATCATCTTCAAAATTACGTTCAAGAACTCGAGTTTTCAATATTAAATATTAATAGACTACAATGTAGAAACAAAGATACCCCGCAACCGTCGGGTACGGGCACATGATGCTATGACAAAAGCCACCCTTCAAAGCGTAATTGAGAAAGCTGGCGATCGCCATGATGAGTGGGGAGATGCTGTTAGACTTCGCGTATCCAATGAGTTAGATTTTATTGCTGCTGAAGTCAAGTACCACCATGACTGTCAGGTTCTCTTCTATGCTGGCAGCCCGTCAGGGTGGCAAGGTTGGTAGAGACGTGAGTTCGCAATGTGCAGCGTCCCTGTGCATTCGGTCAGCGGTTCGAGTCCGCCTAGTTCGTGCTGACGTGGCGGCACTTTGTATAGTCAATAACCTTGTAGTTGGTACTTGCAAAGTGTCTAGATAGGATGAAAATCTTATCTTATCTATGCTGGCAAACAATTTCCAAGCGAGAATACCCGTGATGGATATCAACGGGGCCGACCTGTCAATGCCACAAAACACGCGGCATTCCAGAAGTTGTGCCAATTTATACGCGACAATGATGAATGTCAATATTCACTTGCAGAACTTATGACTTTGATGGACGACTATTTAGATGGAGAAGAGGGCTACAACCCCAAAAGGCTAGGACAGAAATTGGAGGAAAAAAAGGGCCCTTCAGCTGTTCGATAGTGATGACAATTGGGACTGTTTGAGTGTTTTCTCTCAGTCTGACAGCAGTCAGGATGAGATAGCACGCATAGGAGAGTTGTTTCTACTAAAGCTGTATGGAGCTGTCCGGTCAAATTCACTGGACAAGCATCGCTATGTTATGTACTTCCGATCTACACGTAGAGCGTCCTTATCCTCATCTGGTTTCAAGTTGTAATCAATCCCTCCAACTTCAGCAGCTGCCAAGTTCCATATCTATAGAACATACCATGCTGTTCAGCAATGGCAGGGAAATGAGCTACCACCAAATGAGTGGGGGTGGGAGTACAGAGAGGGGATACTTGTTCCAATCTATACCGATAGGCCTGTTGCTCCCGAGAAGGTACTGAAAATTGTATCTTGCGGCTGCAAGGTAGGGTGTGGAAAGTCATGTCGTTGTTACAAGGCACGGATGGAGTGTACCATAATGTGCACTGGTTGCAGTGGGTACAATTGTAAAAATTTGCATGTTCTTGATGTGCAAGGCGAAGGGGGTACCACTGATTAGACATTCCTTCAACATATGGTTGGGTTATTTGTGGTTTCTAATTGGTTTTGTACAATATAACACAGTTTGGCTATTATAAATGTAACGTACATAACATAGTTGTGGTATTATTAAAATAAAAAAAATAAAAAAAAATATTTTTCTTCACCTTATTGAATTTATGCTAATTATGTCAACTCAAAATATTTTTTATGGCTCCATTGTATTCAGCACACTCTAAAACATAGATGTACACACAAAAATCTTATTACTACGAACTCGGATGGATGATCATAGTACTTTTCATTTTATCGTTAATTGTGATGGCGGCCATTTTGAATTATGAAAATGCCACGAGGTTGAATTTGCAGAACTTTGCATAAGGGCGATATATACAATATTTTGGAGCTCTCCTGAAAAAATCAGCTTTCTACTATTTATTTCTACCTTTTAGCTAATGCTCCTGTACATCTCTGTCGGGCGGGCCGCAGGCCGCTATGCAGCTTGCAATTTCAAAACATTGTCGCGTGAACAGTCCAGAGATATAGTGGTCTATGTGTGCTCTTATATTATAAAAGCAAGCCCATTCATCCCACTAATAATGGTAAGTTGTTTATACTAAAAATACTAGGTGTTATGTGTATGAGAGAGAGAGAGAGAGAGAGAGAGAGAGAGAGAGAGAGAGAGAGAAGTTTAGTAGTGACTTGGAAATGCTTTGATGAGAGGGGAGGGGGGGTTGCGAATCGTTTGAAGTTATTTGGAGGGGTCGCTGGCCAAAAGAATTGAGAAACCCTGCCTCAGATAACCATTAGATACTGTAAAATACATTACTATAAATCCCAATAGGCAACTCCTGCCTACTCAAGACTCGTTCTGACATCATGGCGCCAGAATAGGAATTTCAGGTTGGACTTTGACAGACCTCTTTGTAATGACTTTGGGTGGGACCGCTATCCCTCGCCGCCCGTCTTTTTGCCCGGAAGCCTCGTGCTGCCTACTGGTCACCGCACAACACCTGCCATCATAGCCTGGTAGCCTCTATGCTGCCACCTCTGTTATGGAATCTCGCATTTCTCTGACGGGCTCCTTCCTAGCCCGTGTGCCCCCTAGGGGGGGCCATTAGACTAAGAAAAGAAAGAAGCAGTCCCTGAGTCTGTAGGACGTGACAAACGGAGAGAGCTAGTCATGCTTAAAACACGCACGCAGCCTATCCAACTAGTGCCTGTATAAGTGTAAACACATAGAAGAATAAACATTATGACGCTCTATGCAAACTTCTCTCCAACAGCCTATTGTGTGACTTTACAGCGACACAGAAGGCATACTACGGTAGTCCAGCCTCCAGGGGCTGGATGCTCGAAGCCGTTACAAGATCGCAAGTAGTAGCCTAGACGATTTAAACCTCGTAGCGCCTCTACGAGTGATGCTCCAACCGTTTTGTCACCGGTTACGAGACCGCGAGGCTACGGGTGCTCGGGACCACCCTTGTCTTCCTACGAGAGTGAAATTTGACATGGCAAAACTTCAACAAACACCAAAACACAAGTTGTATAATTATATTTCATGTTGATTGTGTATCATAGAGATATTTCCTGCTTGCCTGTTTGAAATGTGGTGTTTATTGCATCATTGACTCCATATATATCATATTTGACATACAATAGCTATACTTCACGGAGAGATGCCACCGAGCGCCTAACTTCTGATCTTTCTATAATTTCTGATTGGGGCAAAGCAAACCTTGTTTTGTTCAATGCCTCAAAAACCCAATTTCTTCACCTATCTACTCGACAAAACCTAACAGATAACTATCCCCTCTTCTTCAATGACACTCAACTGTCTCCTTCTTCTACAATGAACATTCTAGGACTATCCTTTACTAAAAATCTGAACTGGAAATCTCACATCTCATCTCTTGCTAAAACAGCTTCTAAGAAGTTAGGTGTGCTGTGGCGTCTGCGTCCTTTTTTTTCTCCCTCCCAATTGCTTGCTCTCTACAGGGGCCTTATCCGCCCATGTATGGAGTATGTCTCACATGTTTGGGGAGGATCCACTCAAACAGCTCTTCTAAATAGGGTTGAGTCAAAAGCTTTTCGTCTCATCAACTCCTCTCCTCTGACTGACTGTCTTCAATCCTTAAATCACCGCCGCAATGTTGCTTCTCTTGCTCTCTTCTACCGTTATTTTCATGCTCACTGCTCTTCTGAACTTGCTAACTGCATGCCTCCCCCACTCCTGCGGCCTCGCTGCACAAGACTTTCTACTTATTCTCATCCCTATTCTGTCCATCTTCCTAATGCAAGAGTTAATCAGTATCTTTACTCTTTCATCCCTTTCACTGGTAAACTCTGGAACTCTCTTCCTGTTTCTATTTTTCCACTTTTCTATGACTTAAATCTTTTCAAAAGAAGAGTAACAAGACACCTCCCGAACTAAATTGGCCTACCCCTGTTTTTATTCTATTCTCTTACTGTCTTCTTTATAGGGACTGGCAATTAAGCGGGCTTTGTGTTACCCATTTTTGTTGTGCCCTTGGCCAGTTCCTTGTGATGTAAAAAAAAAAAAAAAAAAAAAAAACCTTGCAATTTATTCATATTAGGGCAAACCTAATATATATATATATATATATATATATATATATTATATATATATATATATATATATATATCTTTATATTAATAAAAGCGAAAGTGTGTGTGTGTGTGTGTCTGTGTGTGTGTGTGGTATAGGTTCCGCCCCCCGTGGCGGAATCCCATCATATACCACATTTTTGGAACCAGGTTGACCAGGAGAAGGTTTTAAGCCCACTTATGAGATGATCCGGTCACTTTTTTTTTCTTTTTTTTAGCAGCCTATTAGCGATAATTGTGAAAAAAAGTGGGTTGCGAGAATTAGAGAGAACTGAAACTCGAGAAATGCCAGTGGTCGCTGGCAGTTTTAACTCAAAGGTTGGTCTACTGTGTTTTCCCTCCGCGACTAATATTTTTCATAAATCAATTTCGCAATGAATATTGATGCACCGCATCTGAATACTAAAAAAGAACGTTCTTCTGTTGTTCTAGTAAGTGTATGCATGACATGCATTACGATTGAACGTTCTAAGATAGCAATTTAATGCAAATTACTCGCCTCGAGTAACAGAGCTTAATATATTTTTTACATGTATATTGTGGCATGTAAAATTTGGGCGATGTTCACACTGTTTTCTAAGACAGTACTGCTGCGTCTGGCAAACGCTTGTCAAAATACAATAAGCAATGCCTTGGAAAAACGAAGAATAAAGAATGCCGAAATCGGCTTGTTGCTGCGACAATGTAGGTTATAATTGTGGAGGCGACACGCCGCGGCGGGGAGTGGTGGGCGGGGAGATTGTGGCGGGGAGATTGAATCAAAACATTGCTACTTCACGCGTCGACTCATTGCACTTCCAGGCTTTCTATCTGATTGATACACAATAATAACAGAAACATATGACTGCTTAGGTATAGATAACTTCTAAACATACGTTATTGACTGTATAATATCATAGAGTAGCATTTACCTCGCCTCCTCAACTATAACCTACTTGGTTATTTGGTTATATACAATGTTTTACAGAATCAGGCTTCTATACAATATACATATAGAAGAAAATCGTTCTTAATATTATACTTTTGTGTTTTAAGTGCAGTGGAATAAGCCCATATTTTTCTTTCAAGTTGACCAACTTTTCACCAAATTGTGAGTTAAAACTGCCAGCGACCCCTGGCATTTCGGAGTTGCAGTTCTCTCTAATTGAGGAAGCCTTGATGTAGGGTGATGGGTAATGGGTGAGTGAATGGGTGGGGTGATGGGTAATGGGTGTGGGGTGATGGGTGAGTGAATGGGTGGGGGGTGATGGGTAATGGGTGAGTGAATGGGTTGGCGTTAATACATACATTTATTTCTACATCCATGATTTCAGGAAAGTTAGAAGGGGCTATCTGGAGAGTCTGTGTTTGGTGGGCCGAAGGCCCACCAATAGCTCTCCGCAGGAGCTAGCCAAAAAGTCCGCCCGGAGGGCGGCTTTGCGGCTAGTCTATTATATACTTGAAGAAAAGTCAATAGCCGCATTCTAAGACATAATTTTTCCTGTCGACTAAATGCTAGCAATTTAGATGTCCCCCAGGATAAATTTCCCCCCTAGAATCCTGAAATTTTCCCCCAGGGGGAAATTTCCCTCAGGTTGGGAAATACTGCCCTAGAATATCCCTAATGTACCGCAACCAGAGGCCCAGCGATCACCGTGCGGGAGTGACGGCGACGCCTCGGTCCGAGCGTCAAATTCAGCCCATTATACTGCAAATATTTTCTGGAGACCTTTAATGTAATCGTCCTGACCATTTCATCATTCCTGATTTAATGTAGTCAAAATATAGCCATGATTGAGTATATCAATAATATGTTGTCACTTTTTGCATCCAGTCACCCGTTTTTAAATGATCCGCATTCAAAATCTGTAAATTCCCCGAGCTCTCAAAACACAACTAGCGACCAGCAGACGACGCACCACGGCTCGGCGACGTCACAGCAGGAAGCCTCCCAGCCCTGCCTGATACAGATGCGCGGAGACTGAGAAAAATGTAGTACTTGGGGAATTTTGGGTGTTTCTGATATTTTTTTTGTGCGATGTGACATGTACTTGCATCCTGTGTGGGTGCAGCGGGGGGGCTGTGCCTTTCCCAAGAGCTTAGCACCCATTTGCAACCTGTGCGGCGACGATATATGTGTGCAGACGTGGGGAGCGGCGGGTAGCAGCGAGGCCACCGAGATGAGAGGGCTCGCTACTACCCGCCGCGCCACACGTCAGCACACATATATCGTCGCCGTGTGGGTTGTGAATGGGTGCTAAGCTCTCGGGAAGGGCACAGCTTTCTTGCTGTGCCCATGCAGGATGCAAGTATGTGCCGTGTCGCACAAAAAAAATATCAGAAGCACCCGGGATTCTTCGGGTACTGTATTTTTCTCTGAGTCTCCGTGTGTCTGTGTCGGGCGGGACTTAGAGGCTTCCTGCTGTGACGTCGCCAGCAAGTTTCGCGCCAAGGCTGGAATGTGGCTGTTGTTTTTCCTGCGCTTTTTACAAGTCATGTTTTTAGGGAAATAAGGCGTGGAAATGAATTATTTTTTGTGGATTAGGTATTTTTAATGAACATTCAACATAATTATGCAAAGAAAAAATGGGTCTGGACGATTACTTTAAGAACTTGATGTACAAACCCCAAACAATAAGGTGAGGTGCCCTCACTCGGGGCACCAAACTGTTGAAATTATAGTAATAATTAACGTGAACTCACCTTGCTATTAACCCAAGAACTACCTAAGCTGCACTGATACCCTATTTAGACGCTAACTAAGGTATACTCAGCAGTGGCAGATGGGTTGATGATTTGAAGGCTTGATTATTATTTGAGGGAGTATTGGTAGTCGATGCGGTACACAGAATCGCGGTGATGGTGGTGGTAGTCGCTGCGGTACACAGAATGGCGGCGATGGTGTTCGGCCAGCGTAGCCTTTCATAGCTGACGCGATATTATTAAGGTGTGTTTTACACCTCGTCCTGGTCTTAACCGATTGATCGGTTACAGCTCACACATATTAAGATGAGCTTGACTATACCTTAGTGTACAATCAAAGACTGACTACACCTTCATAGTGTAGATGGTAATGCGTGACTGATGTCTTGACTGAAAATCCTTATCAAGACAGCTGGAGCTTACACGTGGAGCGTTCCAATAATGTTTACTCCTATACGTGGAAGTTCCTCACAATTCTTATATTGTTTTAATCCTTTGATTAATTGTGGTATTATAGGTGAATACCACCAAAATGATAATACTATATTTAATGTATCTTAAATTATACCCAAATCTATAATAATATCTACATAGGTGGTTCGTCTCCCTTTGACATGGGAGGCGGCAAATTCCACCATTCAAATTAATACCATTCTCATAACTAGAGAGCGGTTTTAGTGGATAATTTCCACAACTGGGGGCCGGCGAAAAATGAAGGTTTGCTTCAGGTAATTTGACCCCCTTTAATGAGGTTTCTCCAAGTGGTTTTACACTTTAAAGCAGCTTGCCTCCGAGGTCGGGATCCCCTGAGTTGGCCTGCCAAGACGCAGACTTAGAGTCCTCATTTACCTCTTCAGCTAACTCTAGGGGAATCAAATTATTTACCATCCGCACACATCGTTGTCCCCTCACTAGTAACTCCACTGACCTCACAATCCCCTTTCCATCAGTATGCAATTTTGCTATTTTTCCTAGAGGCCATTGCGAACGAGGCATATCTCCCCTAAGGATTACTATATCTCCTACTTTAATTGGACTTTGATTTTCTGGCTGTTGAGCCCCATAAAACTTTTCCCTTAGACTCAGTAAATAATCTGCACTCCAATGTTTATCCCATGACCTTAAAATTTTGCTTAAGGTGTGATAACGTTCCCGGAGATGTTGAGCCGGGTCATTTATTGTAGGATCTTGTATATCTTCCCTTGTATCTATTAAAGGAAAGGGTTCCAGTCTTCTCCCATAAATTAAATGCGAGGGAGTAAGAGCTTCTATATTTACTGATGAATCATCTAAGTAGGTTAAGGGTCGGTTATTGATACGGGTTTCAATCTCAGTCACTATGGTTTTCAAGTCTTCTAGACCTATCTTTGTCTTGTGGAGAGTTTTCCTAAGACAAGACTACAATGCCAATCATTCTCTCTGTGAAACCATTTTGCCAATGAGCTCTAGGGGTAGTAAAGATCCATGAGCATTTCCTTAACTCTATAGATTTTTGTACTGATGGATGATTTAAATCATCAGCTATTTCTAAATGAACAGCCCTTGTAGAGGTGCAAGTAAATAAGCAGACATATACTTTCTTGGGGG
The DNA here is from genome assembly GCA_016584305.1 of Chionoecetes opilio. Taxonomy (NCBI): domain Eukaryota; kingdom Metazoa; phylum Arthropoda; class Malacostraca; order Decapoda; family Majidae; genus Chionoecetes; species Chionoecetes opilio. Next base: position 57,863 of record JACEEZ010017775.1, read on the forward strand.
GAGCATTATCTCCTGAAATTATTATTGCCCCAGTATAGTTGACACCAGCTACCTCAAATGGTTTTAATGATTGTACTCGATCCATGGGGAGTTGAGTGGGCCCGGGATAGGTGATCAGTCTTCCCTCATATCTCTTGCATTTGATACAAGATTTGAGGTAGTATTTAACTGCCTGTCTACCCTGCGGTATCCAAAATTCCCTCCTGAGATAGGCTAATGTATCAGCCATTCCACCATGTAACGAGTTCCCATGAGATTCATCCACTAGCAATTTAGTAAGATGATGACGTTTGGGAATTAGCATGGGATTGCAGGTTTTATCGGGAAGATCAGCATTCCAAATTCTTCCTCGACACCTAATGATGCCCTCATTATCTAGGTACAGAACTAATGATTTAATAAGTTTGTTCCTACGGGGGCTGGCCGAGGCTAAGAGCTGATATTCCTCATGAAATTCCTGCTTTTGTATTGTTCTAACCCAAAACTTCAAAGGATCAGAACTATCCCACTTTATGAATTTGAAGACCAATTTAGTAGCCTTTAATAGTTTGCTTAATAAGGAAAACCTTTTTATATCCATAACAGGATCTGGGATCAATATAGGTTCCATAATTATATCTTCTGATATGTCTGACTTACTATAGACCTTTTGATTAGGCCATTCATTATTATTTTTCAGCCAGGTAGAACCTTTAAACCATAATCCTGTATTTAATTTGAGGATAGTTGTTCCTCTGGACAAAATTTCAGCTGGGTTTTCCTTGTGGGAATTTATGTCACATAGGTACATATATTTAATTTGAGTTCTTACCTAATCAAAACCAAGCTTCTATCTCATCCCGACACAATACCCCAACTAGTCAACTAACTAGGATACTTATCGGTGGATAGTGGGTTGAAATCGCTGTAGGCTTGTATCAATACTGCCTGTTCCGTGATCCGAAGTGGTCAGCGCTTGATCGAGGCCGCCCGTGAATGACAAAGGCGGAGGGCTGGAGGCGAGTTGTGGTTGGCGTCAAACCATCACAGCGCGGCGATTATAATCATTGAGGCGTCAAGGAAGCTATTCAGGCTTAATAGACGCGGCACTGATATTCGCTATGTCGATGAGACAAGTCCTATTGTTTTATCACTTATATGTACAAAATTAACGTATATACAAATCTCTTCAATATACAAGCACGTATATATTAGTAAGAGATGTTATTAAGGCGAGGGTCTGGAGTCAACTAACCTCCCCGGTGAGCGGCATCCATCGCCATCCTACCCTTGCCACGTATAAACGCAGGATAGGAACAAATATTATGACGACGACCAATAGCCAGTCGCTCCAATCAAGGTGCTAATTATATAAGGTGCAAATGGTTGATAGCACTGAGAATGTTCATTAATATTATCCCAGTACTTATCAGTTACTTAAATTACCTTAATTATTACCCATTACCATTATAATTATATATATATACATCCCTATACGCACCCCTTTGATGAGCGGACAATAACTCCATCACTAGGGGGGGGGGGGAAACAAACCATCACTCTACCAATTCGAGGTATCACTGTTTGCAGTTCACCTCACTTCTCGCCAGGTGGCCATAGTGTCGTCTCAAAAATATGTGGACAACTTTAAATCTCTCAATACATGAACATTTTTCTCTATTCATTTAACCAGTGCATTTTTCTGTCTTTTTATGTTGGATAATATATATATATATATATATATATAATCTTTTAATTAAATGATCAGCAGTACAATATCTACGCAGTACGCTGCTTGTTACCATGACAACCACACCACATGTTTTCCTTTTAAAATTAGGTTGCCAAGTTGTCATTATTGTCGACATACTTTCCTCCATTCTCTCTCTCTCTCTCTCTCCTCTCTCTCTCTCTCTCTCTCTCTTCTCTCTCTCTCTCTCTCTCTCTCCTCTCTCTCTCTCTTCTCTCTTATAGCTATTAACTGGTACTGTTCAGGAGACTTAAAATCTGAAATGAAATGAAATTAATTGATAATTAAACTTAAAATCTTAATCTGGTACTGAGAGAGAGAGAGAGAGAGAGAGAGAGAGAGAGAGAGAGAGAGAGAGGAGAGAGAGAGAGAGAGAGAGAGAATTATTAATATATGAAAGGTAAGAAGGAAGGGAAGGAAGGAAGGGAGGGAAGGAGGGGGAGATGGAGGTAACACGACTCTCCTCCTTCTCCTTCTCCTCCTCTTCCTCCTCCTCCTCCTCCTACATACGATTTATTGTAATATAATAAATACTACTATTACTATCATTTGAGAGAGAGAGAGAGAGAGAGAGGAGAGAGATGAGAGACGAGGACGAGGAGAGAGAGAGAGAGAGAGAGAGTTGGTTCAGTTAACACAAACACAAGTCATCGTACTTCTAATTTTTATAGCCAGCCGGCCCAGCCCTGGGGCTGGATGTTCGAACGTTCGTAACTTTCCGCCTCTAAGATCATCTTGGAGTGTTCATAGCGGCCATCTTAGATCTTGGGCTACGAACACTACAAAAATGTATTATCAAAGGTTCGTCCGAATGTTCTTAGCTCACGATGATGCGATCTTCAAGCTCGTTCCGTTCCGTTCCGACCACGAGGAATGGAACTCAGCTGACTGTCGCTTGGCCAATCAGAGGAAAGATTTAATCAACCTTTGAGATTGTTAGCCAATCATAATGCAGTTAGAATGTAAACAAATATCATATGGCGCGTCCCAACACAACAAATTACAAACTTATAACCTCAATATAACATGAACTGGTAAAATTCTATTTCTTTCCTGCCTTTAGGTCTCACTAGGAGGTTATTGGTAGGGTTAGATAAGGTTATAATGAGGTTAGGTTGGTGTCCGGTCATTTCGCCCACATGCCATTTCGCCACACCATGGAGTCATTTCGCCCACACTATAGAGTCATTTCGCCCACAGGTCAATTCGCCCACACTATGGAGTCATTTCGCCCAAGGTTACTGGTGGTTCATTCCATTTCTGCCTGCGGACGATATAAGTTACATGACTCCGTGACATGGATCGTGTGGGCGAATTGACTTTAGAGTGGGCAAATTGACTCTTACATGTGGGCGAAATGTCTTGTCGGCGAATTGACTCGTACATGTGGGCGAATTGACTCTTACATGTGGGCGAAATGTCTTGTGGGCGAATTGACGTGTGGGCGAAATGACCGGTAACCGGTTAGGTTAGTATTATTTGGGGGGGTCATTAGGACTTTAGGTGGGGTAAGGGGATGTTAAGGGGGTAATCTCCCACTTTTTAAATTAGTTTTAAGGATTGAAGGGATTTGGGTGAATTCTTGGAAA
>JACEEZ010017776.1:0-2500 GCA_016584305.1 Chionoecetes opilio
TTCCTCCCCCTCTTTTCCCCTTTTCCTCTCTCTCTCTCTCTCTCTCTCTCTCTCTCTCTCTCTCCTCTCTCTCTCTCTCTCTCTCTCTCTCTCTCTCTCTCTCTTCTTCTGAGATAAATACAAAGAAATAAGTTTTTTTATGTTTCAAGCTTCTTTTCTTTCTTAAAATAGTTAAAAATAGATTTGCAAAAGATTTTAAAACAATATAAAAATAGTTGGAAAAAATAATCCTATATATTTTGGTATAGGCCTACCTTGTTTTTCGTAACTTTTCATCAAATCAATATATATTTCTTTTGTTATCGTGAATATTAGTTTCAAAATAAATTCACAAAAGATTTAAAAAGAGAATCAAAAATAGTTTTGAAGAAATAAATAATCCCGTTGTCTCTATTTTTTTGCCTTGTTTTTCCTAACTTTTCATCAAATCAAATTAGGAAAGTTAGAATTGACGTAGGAAAAGACGCTTATATAGTAAATACTCAACCTGCTTACCTTTGGAAGATTCACTAACTAATATTCACTTAATTACCCATACTCAAATAACCCTTCACCTTACTAAGTTATTTCAAAATGAACCTATGGATACGAAAGCTATTAATAATCCACCTTAAGTTAAGAACATTTTTCGGGTTCAATGTATCGGAAAAAAGTTGATTTATAGATTTTTCAGATTTTTTTCGGGTTCAATGTATCGGAAAAAAGTTCATTTATAGATTTTTCAGATTTTTTTTCGGTTTCAATGTATCGGAAAAAAGTTCATTTATAGATTTTTCAGATTTTTTTGATGCAATGTATCGAGAAAAAAATTCATATATAGATTTTTCAGGTTTTTTTGGCGCAATGTATCGAAAAAAAACTTCATTTATAGATTTTTCAGATGTTTTTGATGCAATGTATCGAAAAAAAGTTCATTTATAGATTTTTCAGATTTTTTTTGGTGCAATGTATCGAGAAAAAAAATCGTTTATAATTTTTTCTGTTTTTTCGGATTTAGTGTATCGATAAAATTTGTGTTTAAAGATTTTTCACTTTTTTTCTCGATTCAAAACATCGAGAAAAAAAATCATACAAATATTTTCAGTAATTTTTCGGGGTTCAATTCATCGAAAAAAATTAATTTATATATATTTCAGCCTTTCTTGAACCTTTGTATATAAGACCAAGGGTTCGTATCTCAAATAAACCTTAACTAAACCCTTGATCTATTTTCTTCCTTCTGTTCTCTTCTTTCTTTATTTTTATTTTTCATTCATTTCATTCATTTCATTTTTCTTTCTATTTTTCTTTTTTTTCCTTCACAACGAATTTTTATTATGAGAGAAAACAGTTTCGAATGAGCCTTTGATTTATGGGATTCACTATTTCACTTAAGTGTTTCAAGCGAACCCTTATCTATAGGTTTAAATTCACAAGATTTAAGAAGCAAAAAATAACACACAGATTTATCAAGTCAATATTTTCAGTAATTTCCAACTGTTCCCAAATAAAGGCCAATGCGACGGAAATGAGCACCAAGGCCACGCGCAGTATAGTGTATGGCCCCATCTTAAGTTTTACCAACTGTTCAATGTTTTCTTAGTAACTGGTTCTCTCTCTCTCTCTCTCTCTCTCTCTCTCTCTCTCTCTCTCTCTCTCTCTCTCTCTCTCTCTCTCTCTCTCTCTCTCTCTCTCTCTCTCTCTCTCTCTCTCTCTCTCTCTCACACACACCTGTTGCTTCCACGCGCTTCGAAACACCGGTAAAAAAAATCACTCGAATCACTTTTCCACCTGAGCGGTAATTACGGTGCACGCGAGTTCAGGCAAGCTTGAGTAAGGGGCGAGGGGAACGAGTGGGCGTGAGAGCGAAAGGGCGTGAGGTGTGGGCGTGGAGAGAGCTAGTAGTCTTCTAACGCCTTCCCACTGTCGCTCCTCCGCCTCCTCTTCCTCCTCCTCTCCTCCTCCTCCTCCTCCTCCTCCTACCGCCCACCACTACCACCACCATCACCACCATAAGCAGAATTTTCTCTTAGCGCATGACACGTGGACACACACACACACACACACACACACACACACACACACACACACACACACATATATACACACACACACACAGTCACCGAAAAAATGGAGAAAAAAGTATAAGAGAAAAAAGACATCTTAGGAAAATCAAATAAAGAAAATTATGTAACAGAGAGAGAGAGAGAGACGAGAGATGAGAGAGAGAAGAGAGAGAGAGAGAGAGAGAGAGAGAGAGAGAGAGAGAGAGAGAGAGGAGAGGGGGGGTATTACACGGTACATTTAACACCTCTATCCATGTACTGTATTTAAATCTTTAAATCCCCAATTTCCAACTATTTAATTAATTTACTCGTGTTAAATGAGAGGGACAGAAAGAGAGAGAGAGAAAGAGAGAGAGAGAGAGAGAGAGAGAGAGAGAGAGAGAGAGAGAGAGAGAGAGAGAGAGAGAGAGAGAGAGGAGAAAACTGCTGAGTGAGATTACAGTTTGCTTTTAGTT
>JACEEZ010017776.1:17500-40000 GCA_016584305.1 Chionoecetes opilio
GTAAATTATAGGTGTCTATCGAAAATTATATATGTCTATCGTAAATTATATAGGTGTCTATCGTAAATCTATCGTAAGTCTATCGTAAATAAATCAATATCGTAAATCTATCGTGTCTATCGTAAATAAATCAATATCGTAAATCTATCGTAAATCTATTGTAAATCCTTAAGGCAGGTACTGAGGTGTTTACGCTAACATATCTTCAAAACACACCAAATAAAACGCTATAAAAACGCTATAAAAAAACGCTATTAATATTTCGTTGTAACTTGACGTATGTTTATCTAGTACGTAGAAAAAAATCAGGATATATGTATTTAGTGTTTTATCCTCATTTCTCTGTATTTCTCTTGATTAATATTCCCTTTAATTTTGGCTTTAGTTAAACGGAAAAAAGTATTCGTGTTGACTTAGTGAAATGAAAGAAATGAAAGAACATACAACTCGGTACGTGAACTGAACATGTCTTGAACATTACTGGAAAATGAATCCTTAGTGTTCTGTGAAGAGGATTACAAAGGATTACAAAGGAAACACAAACAGCAACAGACCGATAAGTCCTTACAAGGCTGTTTGCTTTAACTACACTAACTGACTAGATCATAAGAGAGAAAGGATAGGAAAGTTTAAGGTCCTCCCCACCCCCACCCCCCCTCCCCCAGCCGAAACTGGCCGGAAATGAAGGATACCAGCAATATAGATAAAACTGCATGGAATTTTTGAGGAAAGTTGCAAGCTGAATCTAGGCTAATATACGTTTGTGGGGGGAGGTTTTGTGTTGATAAGGGGGAGGAGGAGGAGGGGGAGGAGGAGGAGGAGGAGGGAGGAGGAGGAGGAGGAGGAGGAGGAGGAGGAGGAGGAGGAAAGGAGGAAGGAAAAGGAGGGGGAGGAGGAGGAGGAAGGGGGGGAGGAGGGGAGGAGGAAAAAAAAAATTTACATTATAGGGATGAAGTGAAGTGTATAAGAAAAAATGAAGGCAAAGAAATTATACACGTAAGTATCATTATTTTCATTATTATTAACATTATTATGATCATTATTATTATCATTATTATTTATTATCATTTTTATTATCATTATTTTAATCATTTTTATTTGCGAAAATTTTTTGTAGTATTTGCACCAAAAATCCCGTCAGAAGTATTTACAGTACCTACTATACTACTACTACATATACTATACTATACACTTAATATTATTAAAGAAATAGTAGTAGAGTGAGTAGTAGTAGTAAGTAGTAATAGTAGTAGTAGTAGTAGTTTTGTAGCAGTGAGTAGTAGTAGTAGCCAGTAGTAGTGGAATACAAAATGACTGGTATTTTGTATGAGTAAGACTGATTGAGGATGAGAAAAACTAACTGACTGACTGACGGACTGACTGACTAAAGGGACTGACTAAACTGACGATGACCTTTTTCCACATCAACAACAAACAAGAAACAGTTTAGAACACACCCTTAAAAAAACAGGAGGGAAAAAAAAAGGAAAAAAAAAGGGATGGGGAAAGGGAAAAGTAAAAAAAAATTTTCCTCAGAATAGTTTTTTCACCATCATTGAGAAAAGGGGAGAGAGAGGAGGAGAAGACAAGGGGGGGAAGAGAGACGAGGAGAGAGAGAGAGAGAGAGGGGGAGAGAGAGAGAGAGAGAGAGGGTGGTTTTTCGATCCCCGGGTTTCCTGTATTAAAACTCTCTCTCTCTTTTCTCTCTCTCTCTCTCTCTTCTCTCTTTTTCTCTCTCTCTCTTCCTCTCTCTCTCTCTCTCTCTCTCCCCCTCTCTTCTCCAGTTTTTTTTCCCTTTTTTCCCAGCAACCAAATCAAAAAATAGGGGGGGGGCACTCATTTAGAGCGCATACCTCGCCCGAATATTTCATCAATTATATATTTATATATAATAATTAAGGGGAAAGTTTTTGTTCTGTCGGGCTGGTGGTGTGTGTGTGTGTGTGTGTGGTATGGGTTTCCCCCCCCCGTGGCGCAACACCCCCCATATGGACTTTTTTGGGGCCCCGGGTTGCCCGGGGGAAAGGGTTTCTTTAAACCCCAAATTATGAGATGATTGGGCCATTTTTTTTTTTTTCTTTTTTTTTTAGCAGCCTATTAGCGAGGGAAATTTTGAAAAAAAAAAATGGGTTGCGAGAATTTAGGGAAAACCCTTTATGTAGGGGGAGGGTTTAAAGGGGGGTTTAAGGGGGGGGGTGATGGGTTTAAAGGGGGGGGGGATGGGGGAAATGGGAAAGGGGGGGGGGGGGTGAGGGGTTTGGGGGTGATGGGGGATGGGTGAGGGGAAAAGGTTGGGGGGGGATGGGTTTAAAGGGGGAAATGAAGGGTTTTGTGGGATGGGTAATGGGGAGTGAAAGGATGGGGGGTGAGGGGAATGGGTGAGGAAGGGGGGGGGGGGTGATGGGTAGGGTTTAGTGAATGGGTGGGGGGGAATACATACATTTCTACATCCAGATTTCAGGAAAAATTGAAAGGGGTATCTGGAGAGTCCGTGTTTTGGGGGGGCCCAAAGGGCCCAACCCAAACCCCAGGTGGGGGGCCAAAGGGCCACCAACCCAATTTGCCCTCCGCAGGGAGCTAGCCAAAAAGTCCCCCCGGGGGGCGGCTTTGCGGCTAGTATATATATATATGCACTCAGTATGAGGATACCTTCCGGCCGAAATTTCATTTAATTGGGCCATGGCAAAAGGTTAATAGTTTCATCCAAAATTAAATCAGTTTTTTCCTTATACCAAATAGACTTTGGGAACCCAGTTTGGTCCCCAAAACTATTGTAATTTTTGAGAAATCCTTTTACACAACAAACAGACAGACAGACAGAAGACAGATCGGGATTTTAAAAAAAATTTAAACCCCCCCAACTTTGTTTGGGGGGGGTAAAAGGGGCAACAATAAAAAAACAACAACACACACACAAATAACCCCCCTCCCCTCCCCCCCCACCCCCCCCCCCCCCCCTCCAGTCAAGGGTGTGGTTGAGATGGAAAAAATTGGGAAAAGAATAATTTTTGTGGAAAAGATTTTAAAAAAGGCCACCAAATAACACCAGAAGTGGAGGAAAAGGTGGAGGACAAAGTGGAGGAAAAAGTGGAGGACAAAGTGGAGGAAAAAGTGGAGGACAAAGTGGAGGAAAAAGGCGATGGTGGAAAGTCACCTAATTTGCATAGATCCAATATGGTCGCCAGTCCATTCCCGGAAAACCCTAAGTGTGGCCCATCTTTACTTGTAATTATAGGCATGAGGGGATCTTTACTTGTAATTACAGGCATGCGGGGATCTTTACTTGTAATTACAGGCATGAGGGGATCTTGGCGTCTACACAGAGGTGTTCAGGGGACAAAACAGCTTGACTTCTAATTTTAGGCATGGGGGGATCTTGGCGTCTACACAGAGGTGTTCAGGGGACAAAACATGATGGTGAATATATTTACATGCTACAGATAATATTTTGTCAAAAGCGAAAAAAATGTATTAAAATGTTTACTGGTTCCTGGGTCTTTGCGATAGTAGTCATTATGCCAACCGATGTCATGCATGTCACGATGACAGACACAGTCATGCATGTCACGATGACAGACACAGTCATGCATGAATAATGACAAATCTGGATCCCTTGTAAGCTTTAAAATGATTTCATCCGGAGGGATTTGCAGGATACAAAATGCGAGTCAACTAAATACTATCAGAAGATGTATAACAAATATGTTCATATTATTCATGATTTCGAAACAATTAGATAAGAAAGGCTCTAGTAGAAAGAATTAGAGGCTCGGGCTGCAGGGAGACAGTTTTTTCCTAGAGATTTATTATTAACTTTTCCCACGTGTGGCAGCGTGTACGTGCGTGCGCGCCTCCTTCAAAGCTGCAAATATCCGCGTGTTACCTTCCCCTCAAGCCGAGGGAACCTCCGTCACATTGTTCTGGGGTTCCCTCACAGCCTGTCTCCTGCCCGGGACCGTTGTCAACCAGGCAGGGGCTGTTAATTTTTTCCAACGAGATTTAACTTTTTTGCACGCGTTGGCAGCGTCTACGTAGTAAGTCCGCGCTTTCCCCTCAAGCGTCGTCGTGTTAGTAATGTTATAAGTGCAGGTACATCCAGGCCTGGTACAGCACCAGCAGGGCAGTCACCACGCTGGCGCAGTCCCCCACGATGTCCCAAAAGTCGTGATCCTCCTCGTCCATCGGAGGCCACTCGCTCGCCATGTCCCAGGCGTCGGGCACAGCCTCGCTGCCCGGGCTATCCTCTGATGCGCAGAGGTCGTCATCACTATCGTAATAGTCCAAGGGGGAAGAGGACTCGTTATCGCTATTGTATGAATCATCGCGGCCGGAGTGATATTCATCGTCGGTTTCGCTATCGTTTTCGCTGGCTGAGTAATATTCATCGCTGGTCACGGACTCGTCCTCGCTGCTGTCGATGTTCCAGCAATCTGCGAGGTCGGGGAAGTATTCGATCTTCGCATCCCAATCGTCCTCGGGGGCGGAATAAAAGTCGGAATCGTGGTCGGACTCGTCCTCGCTGCTGTCGATTTTCCCAGCAATCAGCGAGGTCGGGGAAATATTCGATCTTCGCATCCCAATCGTCCTCGAGGGCGGAATAAAAGTCGGAATCGTTGTCGGACTCGTCCTCGCTGCTGTCGATGTTCCAGCAATAAAGCGAGGTCGGGGAAATATTCGATCTTCGCATCCCAATCGTCCTCGAGGGCGGAATAAAAGTCGGAATCGTTGTCGGACTCGTCCTCGCTGCTGTCGATGTTCCAGCAATCTGCGAGGTCGGGGAAATATTCGATCTTCGCATCCCAATCGTCCTCGAGGGCGGAATAAAAGTCGGAATCGTTGTCGGACTCGTCCTCGCTGCTGTCGATGTTCCAGCAATCAGCGAGGTCGGGGAAATATTCGATCTTCGCATCCCAATCGTCCTCGAGGGCGGAGTAAAAGTCGGAATCGGTGTCGGACTCGTCCTCGCTGCTGTCGATGTTCCAGCAATCAGCGAGGACGGGGAAATATTCGACCTTTTTTTCGTCGCCGAGGGAGCCTCCGTCACATTGTTCTGGGGCTCCCTCACAGCCTGTCTCCTGCCCGGGACCGTTGTCAACCAGGTAGGGGCTGTCCACCTTCACCTCGCCACCACCGAGGCGCCGGCCATTGCAGAAGACCACCGTGAAGGCCTGTCCTGCTCCTGCGCAGCCTCCGAGGCTCAAGAAGAGGACGGCGTGGTCCTCAATTTTTGTCAGCCGGAGACCTTGCAGAAGGTCGGCGAGGCGCATCTCCTGGGTGGCGACGGGGCTGCCGGCCGCCAGGCAGGTCACCCTCACGGGGGTGTTCCCGTCCTTCTTGCTCAGGCGTCCCATCTTCACGATGGCCGCCTGGGCGGAGGTGTTCCGCTGGAAGCCGTCGTGAGCGACCTGCCACTCCTCCCGGGGGAAGGTGAAGGCGGCGATCAGGCGCCTCCCGCGGCCCCCGCAGCAGCCCGGCTGCCTCCCGCAGCACAGGGTGACGCCGTCCACGGCGCCGCTGCCCCCCTGCACGCACACGCTCGAGTTCACCTTCAGCTGGGAATCTTTCTGTCCCATTTTTTTGGGGTTTTGATTGAAATAATAATGTGTTCGTGTTGTAGATTTGACAATTACCACCATTCAGGATGTCACGGTAATGTTGGCGGGCGTGAGCCCAGCACAGGTGTCCTGCCTTAGGGCGACTCTCCATTTCCTTCCCTTCACCAATAAGAAGCAAGAAATAGACCCGTAGCATCTGATGTAACACCTGTTACAGCCGGCAAGCCTTCAGCAGTGTTACGGGTTGTGAGAGTGTTACGGAGGCAAGCCTTCAGCAGTTTTTACCGGTGTTGTGAGTTTTACGGAGGCAAGCCTTCAGCAGTGTTCCCGGTGTTGTGAGTGTTACGGAGGCAACCCTTCAGCAGTGTTACCGGTGTTGAGAGTTTTACGGGGGCAAACCCTTTCAGCAGTGTTACCGGTGTTGAGAGTTTTACGGAGGCAAGCCTTCAGCAGTTTTACCGGTGTGAGAGAGTGTTACGGAGGCAAGCCTTTCAGCAGTGTTACCGGTGTTGGAGAGTGTTACGGAGGCAAGCCTTCAGCAGTGTTACCGGTGTTGAGAGGGGTTTACGGAGGCAAGCCTTCAGCAGTGTTACCGGTGTTGTGAGAGTGTTACGGAGGCAAGCCTTCAGCAGTGTTACGGTGTTGTGAGAGTGTTACGGAGGCAAGCCTTCAGCAGTGTTACCGGTGTTGAGAGTGTTACGGAGGCAACCCTTTCAGCAGTGTTACCGGGTTGTTGAGAGTGTTACGGAGGCAAGCCTTCAGCAGTGTTACCGGTGTGAGAGAGTGTTACGGAGGCAAGCCTTCAGCAGTGTTACCGGTGTTGAGAGTGTTACGGAGGCAAGCCTTCAGCAGTGTTCCCGGGTTTGTTGAGAGTGTGTTACGGAGGCAAGCAAACGGTAGGGTTGTTTCCCCAAACAGAGAACTCCCCTGTTTGTGTGCTTGTGTTGCTCATGTACACATGGCGCAGAGACTGTACCGTATATACAAGGTTGTTGATTTGTTATTCGTTTTCCTGTCTGTTAGTTATGTTTCAGAAAGTCGGAAGGCTAGCTTTTTTATAGCGGGAAAGAGCGGAACTAGCGACGAGTTTTGAGAAAGTTTTGAAATATAAATACGGTGGGCTTTCAACGGTGTGGGTGGGTCGGCTGCGGCTTGGGTGAGTGACGGTCCCTTAGCTGCTGTTTTAGGGATATTTTTTTTTTACGTCTATTTTTATAGCAAGTTGTGATAAACTTTATGAAAGCCACACCAATAACACGTCATGATAATAATACATGATGATAATGATATTAGCCTAATAATAATAATAATGGTAAATAGACAACAATCATATCAGGAGTTACTTTCTTTTTTTTTAAAATCATTCAACAAAAATTTAACTAAAAATCATATATGTATACAATAGACGGCACCTTTTTACTTTACTCTTTGTTCAGCGGCTACAATACGCGAGCTGTTAGGCCAAAAAAGTATCAGAACGCAAACTAGGGCCCAAACCCTTGTCTTTTGGAATTTAAGGCGGAGTGTGTTGGTAAGGGAAAAGAGAGAGAGAAAGAGAGAGAGAGAGAGAGAGAGAGAAGAGAGAGAGGGAGAGAGAGAGAGAGAGAGAGAGAGACGAGAGGAAGAGAGGAGAGAGAGAGAGAGAGAGAGAGAGAGAGAGAGAGAGAGAGATATGAATATTGATATTGATATATTTATGGACCTCTTGTCACAATTGTTAAACAAATATATTTACAGTACATACAGTATATCTGAGGACCAAAGGTGCGTTTAGCCGAGGCTCTTGTACAGACCTGTGCTGGTATATATTTTAAAACCCTAAGACGTCATATTTATAGTCTTTGATAATTAATATAAAAAAACAAAATCTAAATTCCCATATATAACCAACACGTTAGTTTATACAGTAAACAAAATATACATAAGTAAACTCAAGGTGGGATCCTATAATAAATACTTACAAATGGCCAAATTTTTTTATGTGCAAATAATAATTAATTTCGAAAAAATATTTTGAAAATAATTAAAGAAAGAAGTAAAAAAAAAAGCAAGAAAAAAGCAAGTTACCCAGTAGTGCTTATCACTACTCGCAGTTCACAAGAAAAGAAAAAAAAAATATTCACAATCACAATTAGAGAGAGAGAGAGAGAGAGAGAGAAGAGGGGAGAGGGGAGAGAGGAGAGAGAGAAGAGAGGAGAGAGAGAGAGAGGAAACGGGTAGATAGACATAAGATAAATGGAGAGAGAGAGAAGAGAGAGAGAGAAGGGGAGAGAGAGAGAAGGGGAGAGAGAGAGGAGGAGAGGAGAGAGAGAGAGAGGGAAGGAGAGGAGAGAGAGGAGAGAGAGAGAGAGAGAGAGAGAGAGAGAGAAAGCCATTTATCAGAGGGCAAAAATGTCCTAAAGGATGTATATGTTCACTTAATATAACAGAAAATAATTAGTTCCCTGTTTGTGCCGAGTATGCTGTGGCACGCAGCACTATTACAACAGTGTGGCACGCAGCACTATTACTGTGGCACGCAGCAATTAAAAACAGTGTGGCACGCAGCACTATACTGTGGCACGCAGCACTATTACAACAGTGTGGCACGCAGCATATTTCTGTGGCACGCAGCATATTACTGTGGCACGCAGCACTATTACTGTGGCACCAGCACTATTACGTGGCACGCAGCACTATTACGTGGCCACGCAGCACTTACTGTGGCCCCGCAGCACTATTACAACAGTGTGGCACGCAGCACTATTACTGTGGCACGCAGCACTATTACTGTGGCACGCAGCACTATTACAACAGTGTGGCACGCAGCACTATTACTGTGGCACGCAGGGATATTTCTGTGGCATGCAGCACTATTACAAACAGTGTGGCACGCAGCACTATTACTGTGGGACGCAGCACTATTACTGTGGCACGCAGCACTATTACAACAGGTGGCACGCAGCCCCTATTACTGTGGCACCAGCACTATTTCTGTGGCACGCAGCACTATTACAACAGTGTGGCACGCAGCACTATTACTGTGGCACGCAGCACTATTACTGTGGCACGCAGCACTATTACAAAAAGTGTGGCACGCGCACTATTACTGTGGCACGCAGCACTATTTCTGTGGCACGCAGCACATTACAACAGTGTGGCACGCAGCACTATTACTGTGGCACGCAGCACTATTACTGTGGCACGCAGCACATTTCTGTGGCACCCCAGCACTATTACAACAGTGTGGCACGCAGCAATTACTGTGGCACGCAGCACTATACTGTGGCACGCAGCACTATTACAACAGGGGTGGCACGCAGCACTATTACTGTGGCACGCCCGACTATTACTGTGGCACGCAGCACTTTACAACAGTGTGGCACGCAGCACTATTACTGTGGCACGCAGCACTATTACAACAGTGTGGCACGCAGCACTATTACTGTGGCACGCAGCACTATTACTGTGGCACGCAGCACTATTACAACAGTTACATTTGGAAACCTTCATAATTTTAAGTGTTCTTGAAGACAACACTGTTACGATCACCACCGCGTGAGTGTGTGATGGGTTCCTCAAAGCGGTGAATTGTTGACAATGTTCCACCACTAACAATTGTCTCTACTTTTGATATGCGATCTACCAAGGTGTTAGGAATAGCATACAACCAGAGCTGAGCACTAAATACATGGAATGTATTTAAATACTAAATACTAAATACATGGGAGAAATGTATTTAAATACTAAATACTAAATACATTTTACAAATGTATTTAAATACTCATAAAAGTATTTAAATACTGTATTTAAATACTCATAAAAGTATTTAAATACTGTATTTAAATACATGACAACCAATGTATTTATAAATACATTTCTAAATACACAAATGTATTTAAATACGTATTTAAATACTGCCCAGCTCTGGTAGTAGTAGTAGTAGTAGTAGTAGTAGTAGTAGTAGTAGTAGTAGTAGTAGTAGTAGTAGTAGTAGTAATGTATGATCGCCTATATCTATAAGAAGGAATCGCGTCACTGATTGGGTAAAGGTGTTTCTTTTAGAGAGGACGTGTGTGTATGTGTATGTGTGTGTGTGTGTGTGTGTGTGTGTGTGTTGTGGTGTGTGTGGTGTGTGGTGGTGTGGGCGCTTGAGAGAGAGAGAGAGAGAGAGAGAGAGAGAGAGAGAGGAGAGAGAGAGAGAGAGAGAGAGAGAGAGAGAGAGAGAGAGAGAGAGGAGAGAGAGAGAGAGAGAGAAATAACAATAATCATATAGTTTCTTGACGAACTTGATGGTTAAACAGTAGCAGCATCCGTAATACCCACTACAACAATAACTAGGGGGGGGGGGGCACTCAGTAGAGCGCATACCTCCTCCCGAATATTTCATCAATCATATATAAATATATATATATATATATATTAAACTCTACTCTATCTCCCTACCTCTTTCCCCTCCCTCCCCTTCCCTCACTCTCCTTCCCCTTCCTCCCTTTCCCCTCACTCTCCCCTTCCCCTTCCCTTCCTCCCCTTCCCTCACTCTCCCCTTCCCCTTCCTCTTCCTTCACCCCTTCCTCTTCCTTCCCCTTCCCTCCTCCTCCCCCTTCCCTCTCCCCTTCCTCCTCCCTTCCCTCACTCTCCCCTTCCCCTTCCTCCCCTTCCCTCACTCTCCCCTTCCCCTTTCCCCTTACCTCCCTTTCCCCTCACACTCCCCTTCCCCTTCCCCTTCCCCCCTTTCCCCTCACACTCCCCTTCCCCTCATCCTCACACCCTCTCATCCACACCCCATACATAACTTTTGTTCGTAACCTTCCCCATAATAGTGACCTTTTTTGTAACCTCCCTCATTGCAGTTAACCTTTATTCATGACCTTCCCTTACGACATTGACCTATTTTAGTGACCCTTCACCCTAACAGTGACTTTTTTTCATGACCTACCCTACGACTCTGACCTATTTTCATGACCTCCCCCATAACAGTGACCTTTTTTCATGACCTACCCTACGACATTGACCTATTTTAGTGACCCTTCACCATAAGTGACCTTTTTTCATGACCTTCCCTTACGACATTGACCTATTTTAGTGACCCCTCACCATAACATTGACCTTTTTTCATGACCTACCCTACGACTGACCTATTTTCATGACTTCCCCCGTAACAGTGACTTATTTTCATGACCCTTCCTCAATCCCTCTCTCACTCCCCCTCCCCCATTCAAACACCACCTTATCCTCTCTCACCCCCTCCTCTCACTCCTCTCTCTCTCTCTCTCTCTGGCAGGGAGGAGCGATATAACGTGGTGGCGGTGAGGTCCAAGCTGTCGGTGGAGGTGGAGCAGAAGAAGCGGCTGGGCACGTGGGGCAGGCGGGTGCTCGTGCTCGATGGCGCCACACTATATGCTTACAAGATCAAGGTGGGTCACGGGAATAGGTCACTACTATAGGGGAGGTCATGATAAAAGGTCAATGTCGTAGGGTAGGTCATGAAAATAGGTTAGTGTTATAGAAGGGTCACGAAAAAAGGTCAATGTTGTAGGACAGGTCATGAAAATAGGTTAGTGTTATAGGGTAGGTCATGTAAGGTCATGAAAATAGGTCACTGTTATGGGGGAGGTCATGAAAATAGGTCAGAGTCGTAGGGTAGGTCATGAAAAAAGGTCAGTTATGGTGGGGGGTCATGAAAATAGGTCAATGTCGTAGGGTAGGTCATGAAAAAAGGTCACTGTTATGGTGGGGGGTCACTAAAATAGGTCAGAGTCGTAGGGTAGGTCATGAAAAAAGGTCAGTTCTGGGGGAGGTCATGAAAATAGGTCAGTCGTATGGTAGGTCATGAAAAAAGGTCACTGTTATGGTGGGGCTCACTAAAATAGGTCACTGTCGTAGGGAAGGTCATGAATAAAGGTTAACTGCTATGAGGGAGGTTACAAAAAAGGTCAGAGTCGTAGGGTAGGTCATGAAAAAAGGTCACTGTTATGGTGAGAGGTCATGAAAATAGGTCAGTCGTATGGTAGGTCATGAAAAAAGGTCACTGTTATGGTGGGGGCTCACTAAAATAGGTCACTGTCGTAGGGAAGGTCATGAATAAAGGTTAACTGCCATGAGGGAGGTTACAAAAAAGGTCAGTGTCGTAGGGGAGGTCAGAAAGAAGGTCAATTTCATAGGCGAGGTCACTAAAAAAGGTCAGTGTCATAAGGGAGGTCACAGAAAAAGGTCAGTGTCATAAGGGAGGTCACGAAAAATGGTCAGCCATAGGGGAGGTCACAAAATAGGTCAGTGTCATAGGGGAGGTCACACTTATATTGGGTCAAGGTGAGGTTATATATATTGTTGGGTCATTATTTCATGAGTTGGTTCTATCTCGCGCATAAATTAATGACCATCACAGGAGAGAGAGAGAGAGAGAGAGAGAGAGAGAGAGAGAGAGAGAGAGAGAGAGAGCACAGGTGTTATACGTCAGGTGTGGTCAACATTTTACCTCTACCCTCCCTTCCTCCCTCCCTCCCTCTCCCCCTCTCTCAAGGTAACGATTCAGGGAGAGAGAGAGAGAGAGAGAGAGAGAGAGAGAGAGAGAGAGAGAGAAGAAAGAGAGTTCAAGTGCGGTGAATATGTAACTATAATCTCTCTCTCTCTCTCTCTCTCTCTCTCTCTCTCTCTCTCTCTCTCTCTCTCTCTCTCTCTCTCTCTTATCGATCATCTCTTTTAATAGAGCAAAAAGCATAAACTCTTTAAATATCATTCTTATATCTTATACTATCATCTTGTAAGTAGATATATATAATATAATATATCTAATATATACTATATATATATATATCTATCTATCTATCGTTGTATATATATATCCCTATATATCTATCTATCTATGCATACTTATTCTAATCTATCTATCTAACAATCACTATATAATCTCTCTCTCTCTCTCTCTCTCTCTCTCTCTCTCTCTCTCTCTCTCTCTCTCTCTCTCTCTCTCTCTCTCTCCTCTCTCTCCTCTATGCTATATCAATCACTATTTTCTTATATCTATCCCGACATATCTTTTTTTATTCCTAACTTTTTGCTTTCTTTTCTTCTTTTTGTATGCCCTTGGCCAGTCCTTTGTGATGTAAACAAAAATTATATATACGGTATATACCATCATCTCCTTCCCCCCTCTTTCTCCCTTTCTTTATGCTCTTACTGTCTTCTTGATAGGGACTGGCAGGCAACTAAGAGGTATTTTAGTACTTTTTTTTTTTTTTACCTTGGCCAGTCCTTTGTAATGTAAAAAAAAAAAAAAAAAAAAATTCTATCCTTATCTCTTTTCTTTTTTATCCTTACATATCTATTTTCATACTTCTTTTTTTTGCTTTCTTTTCTATTGCTTACCTTGGCCAGTCCTTCGTAATGTAAAAAAAAAAAAAAAATTCTATCCTAATCTCTCTAGTTTATCTTTCTTTTTTTTATCCCTACATATCTATTTTCTTACTTTTTTTTTTTGCTTTCTTTTCTATTGTTTACCTTGGCCAGTCCTTCGTAATGTAAACAAAAAAGAATAATCTATCCTTATCTCTCTACCAATTTCATTTTTTTATCCCTACATATCTTTTTTACAATTTGTTTTGCTTTGTTTTTGCCCTTGGCCAGTCCTCTGTGATGT
Source organism: Chionoecetes opilio (assembly GCA_016584305.1). Classification (NCBI taxonomy): domain Eukaryota; kingdom Metazoa; phylum Arthropoda; class Malacostraca; order Decapoda; family Majidae; genus Chionoecetes; species Chionoecetes opilio. The sequence continues at coordinate 30,674 of JACEEZ010017776.1, forward strand.
AAAAAAAAAAAAAAGCATCCTTATCTCTATTTTATATTCTATCTTATCTATCTATCCTAATCTATCTACCTATCCCTATCTATATATCTATCATTTTATTACTGCATATTAATCCCTTTTACCTATCTATCTATCAATTTATCCTTGCCTATCAATACCTTTTTATATATATTATCGATTTATTTTAATTTGTATATATATTATCTATCCTTATCTTCCTATTTATCTATCTATCTATTAATTAATCCCTGCATTTCAATACCTTTTTATATATATTATCGATTTATTTTCATTTATATTTAGTTATCTATCCTTTACTATCCTACTATCCTACTATGTTATCTATCCTTATCTCCCTATCTCTTATCTCAGGGTGACGGGGGCAGCGTGGGCGGGTGGTCTGTGGGCGGGCGGAGTGCCGTGGGCGGAGTAGCAGTGAAGGCCACGGTCAATACGCCCACCTGTCTACAGCTGACTTTCCTCACACACATGACAAGCCGATTACAAGCTAGAGACACGTCATGAAAAAAGGTCACTATTATGGAGGTCATGAAAAAAGTCACTATATGGAGAGATCATGAACAAGGTCACTATTATGAGAGGTCATGAAAAAAGGTCACTATTATGGAGAGGTCATGAAAAAAGGTCACTATTATGGAGAGGTCATGAAAAAAGGTCACTATTATGGAGAGGTCATGAAAAAAGGTCACTATTATGGAGAGGTCATGAAAAAAGGTCACTATTATGGAGAGGTCATGAAAAAAGGTCACTATTATGGAGGTCATGAAAATGGTCACTATTATGGTCATGAAAAAAGGACGGGTTGTGTGGGTGGGTAAAAGGGTTGTGGGTGGGTAAAAGGGTTGTGTGGGTGGGTAAAGGGGTTGTGGTGGAGGGTGAACAGGCGGTTGGAGGGGTGTGTGGGTGCGAAAAGAGGGTTGTGGGGGTTGTGGGGGTTAAAAAGAGGGTTGTAACAGGTGGTTGGGGGGGGGGTGAAGGGTTGTGGTGAGGGGGTAATAGTGGTGAGGGCTCGGTAAAAAGGGTTGTTGGAGGGTTGTGGGGGGAAAGGGGGTGTGAGAGGGTTAAAGCTTAAGGTTTGTGGGTGGAAGGGGGTTGTGGGGTGGAGGAGTTGTGTGGTAGGAAGGAGGGTTGTGGTGGGTGGGAAGGAGGTTGTGGGGGGGGAAGGAGGGGGTGGGTGGAAGGAGGGTTTAGGTGGTGGGAAGGAGGGTTGTGGTGGGGTGGGAAGGAGGTTGTGGTGGGGTGGGAAGGGGTTTGTGGTGGGGTGAAAAGGGGGGTTGTAGGGGTGAAAAAGGGTGTGTGTTGGATGGAAAGAGGGTTGTGTAGGAGGGTGATGGTAGAAAGTAAAAGCAAATAATAATAAAAGAAAAATAAATAAAGAGTATGAAAAACATCTGTGCCACAAGTGTGTGTGTGTGTGTGTGTGTGTGTGTGTGTGTGTGTGTGTGTGTGTGTGTGTGTGTGTGTGTGTGTGTTGTGTTATATCGGATTTCTAAACACCTGTCGACATGCACACCAACACACACACAACATCTACACACCCATGGCAACACACACACTCACAAACACTGAAAACCATTCAAGATTAAACAAATGCGGGAAAAAGATTATTTACGAAATACCAATAATCTCCTTCCTCCTTCCCCGCTTCCTTCCTTCTCTTCTTCCTTCTGTTCGTCCCTTCCTCCTCAGGGGCAACAGTGACAGGCCTAGACGCCATCCTCCTCCTGAAGGATCTAAGGAAGAGGCAGGAGGAGGAGGAGGTGGAGGAGGAGGCGGAGGAGGAGAGGAAGAGGAGGATCAAGCTGGAAACTGTTGCTAACACTGCTGACTTAGGAGGAGGTGCGGAGCAGGAGGAGGCTGAGGAGGGTCAGAGCAGCCCAGGAGGCAACAACAGCTAGACGCACCTCAAGGATCAAGGAAACAGGAGAAGAGGAGGAAGGAGGGAGAAAGAAAAGATAAGCTGGAAAGTGAAACTGGAAGGAGGAGGAGGGAGAGGAGGAGGAGGAGGAGGAGGAGGAGGAGGAGGAGGAGAAGAAAAGGAAGGAGGAGGAGAACAAAAACAAAAAATAGACGTAACAGATAAAGGAAAACTAGAACCAGGAAATGAAAAACACGAAAAAATAGACTACAAGGAAGAGTTAGAAAAGGAAAAAGATAGAAAAGTAGGCGACAAGGAAGAGGAGGAAGATGGTAGCAAGGAGGAAGAGAGTGCACAACTACAAGAACAGGAGGAGGAGGAGGAGGAAGAGGAAGAGGGTGACATTAGCCAAGCCATATACAACAGAATCCATGACTCACGTACCTTCCCTGTATCACCCCAACACACTAACAAACAGTCGGAGGAGGGGGCGGGGGAAGAGGGGGAGGAGGGGGAGGAGGAGGAGGAGGAGGAGGAGGGGGAAGAGGTGGAGGAGGAAGAGAAAGAGCCCAGTACCTTTAACACACCGTCAACCCTCTCTTCAAAGTCTTCACTGAGTCATAATCCACGCCCTAAGACACAGGAAGAAACCTTAAATGACAACACATGCGTCAACCCACTCCCTAAACCGCCTCGCGCAGAAGGAAGACCCACAGGGCTCTCAAAGGACACCGCAGTTCCTCAAGACACTGCAGTCACTTCACTCTTAGCCGTGTCTCCGTCAGGACGTTCTACTGACGAAGACGAAGAAGAGAGAGAGACCAGTGTCGAAGGGGAAGAAGAGAGAGAGGGAAGTGACGAAGGGGTAGAAGAGAGAGAGAAAAGTGTAGAAGGGGTAGAAGAGAGAGAGAAGAGTGATGATGGTGTGGTTAGAAGGAGGAGTGAGGAGGTGTCAGTGAAGGAGGAGAGTGAAGGAGTGAAGGAAGGGAGTGAAGGAATACACGCTAATCTTCCTCCTGTTCTTTATAGCAGAGATAAAGAATGTGACACTAGAAGGGAGTTGGTAGAAGCGAAAAAGGCTAAGGAAGAGGAGACAGAGGAGGAGGAGGAGGAAAGAGAAGGAGGAGGAAGAGGTAACCAGTGGCTCCTACAATGTAAACAGTGAACCCCTTAACAGTGACGATAAGAAAGATAACGAGTGTCAATTAATAGATAAAGAAAAAGCAGAAACTGAAGACACATACATTGATCTAGTCAGCAAAATGAGGCTTGATCGGGGCTTGTCCCTCGATAACTTCGCCCTTGGGTCCGCCCCTGGGTCTGAGCTGCCCAGTCCTAACGAGGAGACAACCCTAGACAGCCCTATTTCCTCCTCTTGTCACACCCCAATTCCTGGACATGCCAAGAGTGATAGGGAGATAAAAACTGTTGAAATACTGACATTATTGCAAGATGACGTGATTATTGATAGTGATAAGCGGTTTGAGGAGCTATACAAGGAGCTTAGTAGTAAAGATGAAGCGTCTAACCCCTCAAAAACGCCCCAGGCAAAGGAGAAATCACCGGACGAAAATATCTATAAAAATACAACAGTCCATGAAAATATTGACAAAAATACCACAGTTACCCTTAAAAATGTCGACGATTCTCTCTCTGAGGCGTCAAAGAAAACTGAAACGGAGCTTAAAAGGGAAAACTCAATCATTAAAAAGGTGGACAAGGATACACCTCACAACACCCCCGTCAAGAAAGTCCAATTTGACCTCCAAGTAAAGAAGATTGACCTCCCCCCTGACCCTCCAGCAACAGAAAACGGGATAATAAGGGGGACTCAAGTAAAAGAGAAGACTGTAGCACCACAAATAAAAAGGGACTCGCAGGTTATAGCGAAGAAAACAGATGATGGGAGAAAGAAAAGGCCTTCCACTCCTACTTCCCCCATTAGGAAAAAAGTACCAGTGTCACCCAGTAAAAAAGGCGGGTTATCAGCTGTCTTCGCCTCACCTATAGCGAAAACAGTGACTAAAAGAACGGATAAGAGTGAGAAAATAGATAAAACGGATAAAACCAAATCAGAAAAAGCAGAGAAAACAGATAACAGCAATATCGAACGAACAGAAAAGCAAGACAAAACGACGAAAAAGGATGAAAAAACGGAAAAAATCAATGCAACAGAAATAAACGTAACTAAACGACAAGATAAATCAGATCCAACAGAAAAAACAGACCAAAATCAAACAGAACGAACAGAGAAGATTGAAACAACAACGAAAAGGGATGAAAAATCAGAAAAAATTGACGCAACAGAAATAAAAACTGAAAATGCAACGAAAATAAAAATAACAAAAGAGACGAAAGAATATAAACAAGTTGGAAAATGTGAAGAAAATTGATGCGACTGAAATTACCACCACCACCACCACCACCCCTAAAGAAGACAACAACCAACAAGAGGTCAGGTCAAGCCAGGTCAACCCCCACCCTTAAAAGACAGCCCACCTTGATTGACCCTCACGCCCCTCTTGTTATCAGCGGTGAGTGTGTGTGTGTGTGTGTGTGTGTGTGTGTGTGTGTGTGTGTGTGTGTGTGTGTGTGTGTGTGTGTGTGTGTGTGTGTGTGTGTGTGTGTTGGAGAGGATGCTAAGAATGTTGTAATAGGTATAATGTTTACGTCTCTCTCTCTCTCTCTCTCTCTCTCTCTCTCTCTCTCTCTCTCTCTCTCTCTCTCTCTCTCTCTCTCTCTCTCTCTCTCTCTCTCTCTCTCTCTCATCCTTATCATGCATATTAGCCTCATCGTTTTGCATAACAATAATATAAATACTATAATAATCAATATAATATAAAAAAAAAAAAATAATATAATATAAATAATAATATAATAATATAAAATAATAATAATATAACAATAACAAATAATAATAATAATAATAATAATAGTAATAATAATAATAATAAAATAATAATAATAATATAATAATAATAATAATAATAATAATAATAAAATAATAATAACAATAATAATAATAATAATAATAATAATAATAATAAATAATAATAGTATAATAATAATGATAATCTAAAAAACATCACAAAATTCACACAAACATCAATGACCTCAAAAAAAGTAATAATAATAATAATAATAGTAGCATAAAATTAATATATAGTAAAAAGTATGGAAATAACCTATCTCTCCTCCTCCTCCTCCTCTTCCTCCTCCTCCTCCTCCTCCTCCTCTTCCTCCTCCTCTTCCTCCTTTTACCTGTGATCACTAAGCTCTCCTCCAAATCCTCTTCTTCCTCCTCCTCCTCCTCCTCCTCCTTTTACCTGTGATCACTAAGCTCTCCTCCTCCTCCTCCTCCTCCTCCTCTTCCTCCTCCTCCTCCTCCTCCTCCTCCTCCTCCTTTTACCTGTGATCACTAAGCTCTCCTCCTCCTCCTCCTCCTCCTCTTCCTCTTCCTCTTCCTCCTCCTCCTCCTCCTCCTCCCTTTACCTGTGATCACTAAGCATAAAAAAAAGTTAATTAGGAAAGAACAGAAAAAAAGGCCAGAAAAAAAGCCAAATCTTTTTAAGCGACCTCCAGCAAGTGGGAAAAAAAAAAAAAAAAACTAAATTAATCAGAGTTCGATCAGGACAGGTAAGGAGAAGGGAAAGGTGAAGAGAGGGGAGAGGGGAAGAGAGGGGACAGGTGTGACGGAGAGGGGATGACAGGTTAATGAGATGACGTCACAGTAATTACGACATCAAAGGCCTTTTTCTCACACGTGTCTAAGGAAATTTTATAATATATATTGGAAGTGTAATATCGACGTTATATTATTATTATTATTTTTAACTCAAAGCTCCTTCGTACATTCATAAGCTAACTGAGTATATTTATTTTTCTTTTTTCTGATCATTCTTTTTTCTAATCATTCTTTTTTTTCTGATCATTCCTTTTTTCTGATCATTCCTTTTTTCTAATCATTCCTTTTTTCTAATCATTCCTTTTTTCTAATCATTCCTTTTTTCTAATCATTCCTTTTTTCTAATCATTCCTTTTTTCTGATCATTCCTTTTTTCTGATCATTCCTTTTTTTCTAATCATTCCATTTTTTCTAATCATTCTTTTTTCTGATCATTCCTTTTTTCTAATCATTCTTTTTTTCTAATCATTCCTTTTTTCTGATCATTCCTTTTCCTAATCATTCCTTTTTTTCTAATCATTCCTTTTTCTAATCATTCCTTTTTTCTAATCATTCCTTTTTTCTAATCATTCCTTTTTTCTAATCATTCCTTTTTTTCTGATCATTCCTTTTTTCTGATCATTCCTTTTTTCTGATCATTCCTTTTTTCTAATCATTCCTTTTTTCTAATCATTCCTTTTTTCTGATCATTCCTTTTTTCTGATCAATGTGTGAATCACTATTTCAATCTTATATCATTTTCTTTTCATTTAAATCGATTTCTTTCAACTAACCCATTTATTTTTTCCAATTTTCCTATTAAGGCTTTCAATTGATTCCCTTCCTATTTTTCCCATTTAATGTTTTCAATTAGTTAAGTTTTTCTTATATTCCTATTAAAACTCAATTTCTATCTATTTTCCAATTAAAACTCAATTTCTTCCTATTTTCCTATTAAAACTCATTAATTTCTTCCATTTCTCCTATTAAGCCTTTCAAACTAACCCATTTATCCCCTATCATTCCCATCAAGCTCTTCAAAATAACCCATTTCCCCTATTACCCCATCAAAACTAACCCATTTATCCCCTATCATTCCCATCAAGCTCTTCAAAATAACCCATTTCCCCTATTACCCCATCAAAACTAACCCATTTTCCCCCTATTATTCCCATCATGCCCTTCAAACTAACCCATTTTTCCCATCAAGCCCTTCAAACTAACCCATTTTTCCCATCAAGCCCTTCAAACTAACCCATTTTTCCCATCAAGCCCCATAAATTAACCCATTCTCCCTATTCACCCATCCAAACAGGGCAAGTGGAGATAGGAGGCAGTCTTAATGGGAGACTAAACAGCCGTCGCGTGGAGGTGAGGGACGGTCATCTCCTCGCCTTCATCGCCCGGGCCTCCACTCCCTCCTCCCGGCTATCTCTCTCAGGCCTCTCCGTCATCCCTACCCTTGGAGGAGGAGGAGGAGGAGGAGGAGGGTTTTCTTTGTCTCTCTCTCGCGCTTCAAGTCATGATAAGATTCTTAAGGTTAGTTTGATAGTAAGGAAGAGGAAGGAATGAAAAGAGGCAAGTAAGTAAGGCATTTAGGAAGAGACCAGGAAGGAAGATGGGATGAATGGTTTGAAGAGGGAATAAGGCAAGGAAGAATGCGAAGGCAGAAGAAAGAAAGGAAGGGAAGGAAGGGTGAATAGACAGGAGAAGTGAGTGCAGCTGGAGGAAGGAAGGGAGAGTAAGGAGAGATACGGGAGGCGCAGGAATGAAGGAAGGAAGCAGGAAGGGTGCAATTTGAGATAGTCAGTGAGTCGGCGCTGGAATGGAAGGAGGGAGGAGGAAGGAGGAGGAGAGGAGGGTTTGTATTCGAAGGAAGGAAGGAAGGAAGGAAGGAAGGAAGGAAGGAAGGAAGGAAGGAAGGAAGGAAGGGATGAATTAGAGAATGAGTGAGTGAGTGCAGGCTGGAAGGAAGGAAGGGAAGGAAGGAAAGGAGAGAAGAAGGAAGAAAGGAAGGAAGAAGGAAAGGAAGAAAAGAAGAAAAGAATAAAGAGAAGGAAAGAGAAGGAAGAAGAAAGGAAGAAAGGAAGAAGGAAGGAAGGAAGGAAGGAAGGAAAGTAACTGTAGGGAAGATAGATATAGAATGAAAAGAATGAAAAAAAGTGGCCGGCAGCTAGCAGACTTTTTTATATATATATTTTCTTTTTCTCATTGGCCAGTCCCTTATGTAAAAAAAATCATAATCATCATCTTTGTTATTTTCAGTTCGGTTCGCGTGAGGAGATGACGCGTTGGATTCGCACGTTGTCTGACGAAGTGCTGCGAGTAACACCCGAGGAACAGCGGAGGGGCCTCACGCTATACCCCTCGCCTGCCAGGGAGGAGGAGGAGGAGGAGCAGGAGCAGGAGGAGAAGGAAGGACAGAAGGAGATAGCCCACGAAAGGAAACAGCAAGAGAAACAACAAAAGAGGAATGTAAATAAAGATGAGATGGCAATTAAAAGCGAGAAACAAGAAGATAGGAATGCAAAAGAAGATGATACGGATATTAAAAGCAAGAAAAAAGAAGATAGGGATGCCAATGAGGATGAGGTGGATATGAAAAGCGTGGTAAAGGAGGTAGATGATGGTATAGAAGTAGCATTAGAAGCCAAAGAGAAAATGAAGGAGTCAAGAAAATACACAAGTTTACCCTCTAATACCACAGAAAATGGACACCAGAGTAAACAGGTCATAGAAAATGGACATGTTATTTCCTCAGAAGAGAAAATAAACACAGAATATAGACTAGAATCGAGAAAATCTACAAGTTTACCCTCAAATACTACAGAAAATGGTCACCCAAGTAAAGACATCACAGAAAATGGACATGCTATTACCTCAGAAGAGAAAACAAACCCAGAATACAGGGGAGAATCGAGAAAATACACAAGTTTACCCTCAAATACTACAGAAAATGGTCACCCAAGTAAGGACATCACAGAAAATGGACATGTTATTACCTCTATAGCAACTGAAGACACCACTAAAGATGACATTCGACGCTCTTCCTTCATAGAAAACCTCAACAAATTCAGGGAACGTCAGAAAATAGAGGCACAGAAAAAGTTGGGATGGAAAGACAACAAAGGAGACGTAAACACAAGAGAAGATGAGAAGGCAAATACAATGAAACTACGGAAACTACGAAAAAATGAGAATATATCCGTTCTCATTCAACAAGCAGAGGAGCGTGATAGCAAAGATAACACAATAAAGGGAGTAACAAGAAATGACAAGGAAGATATGAGTACAACACCATCCTTACAACGCCTTTCACAATATAAATCCATCAGAAGGCGAAGATGTAGTCGATAACTATTTACTACTCAACATATTACCAGAGAAACACCCTACTATAACTCCTACCACAACTACTATACTACTAGGAGGCCACACTCACACAACCACCCTACCACCCTCACCACCACCAGACAACCATCAACTCATCGCCACGCTAACTGCTTCCATTCTAACGACCAATCAAGTAGTATCAACAAGTCCTATGAGCGGTAGTCACTCCTCTTTACCTGCTGACGATGGGAAGAGGTCCTCAACAGGGAGACTTAATCGTACAGTTAGTGATATGAATCTGAGCTCCAAGGGTAGTGGTTTACTAAGACAAGGGGCTGTTAAGATCAAAACCACTGGGACAAAACGCAGAGAGTCACTACCCTCACGTATCTTAACACCAAAGAAAGTGGAAATCATAGAAAGAAGAGTGTTGAGGATCCAAAAATTACTG
>JACEEZ010017776.1:42500-55000 GCA_016584305.1 Chionoecetes opilio
CTTAAAAAAATGAAGAAAATCAGACTTTCATAATCAAGAAGAAAAAATATGAATAAATGTTTAAGTGAATGAATAAATGAATGAGTAAAAAGAGACGAGAAGAAACTATAAATAACAGGCTGAGTGAATGAATAATAAGTGGAGATAAATAATGTATACGTCTACTAAAGCATTAATCCCCCTCCTCCTATCCTCCTTCCTTCCTTCTATCCTCCTTCTCCTTCCTATCCTTCCATCCTCCTCCTCTCCTTCCATCCTCCTCTCCTCCTCTCCTTCCATCCATCCCTCCATCCTCCTCATCATCTCCTTCAAACTTCCTTCCATCCATCCATCCATCCTCCTTCCATCCATCATCCTCTTCCTTCCATCCTTCCATCCTCTCCTTCTCCATCCTTCCATCCACCCTCCTTCTTTCCATCCTCCTCCCCCCATCCTTATCCTCCTTCCATCCACGTTCCTCCTACTCCTTCCACCCATCCTTCCATTCCTTCTCCATCCTTCCTCTTTATTCTCCTCTCCTTCCTTCCATCCCCCCCATCCTACCCATTCCCTCTCCTTCTTCCTCTTCACCTCATCTTCCCTTTTTCTCCTTCCATCCATCTACCATCCTTCTCCACTCCCATCCTTCTCTATCCTTCTCACAACCTACCTCCTCCATCCTCCTTCCACCACTACAGGAGTCCGAACAAGCCGTACTAAGCAACATAAGCAACGCCTTCCTGGCCAGGAGGCGACTACTGGGGAAGGAGGTGGAGGCTGGCAGGCTGAAGGAGCGTCTCAGCCTGCTACAGGACAGACTACGCGACGCGCAGGCCACACTAGGGAAGGAGATAGCACAGCAGCAGCCTATGTGAGTGTGGGGGTGTGGTGGTGGGGGGGGTAGTGGTGGGGGAGTCTTGGTGTGGTGGTAGGGGGTGGGTGGTAGTGGTGGGATTGGGGTATTATGGAGTGGTGGTGGTTGGGGTGGGGGTGGTAGTGTGGGGGTCTGGTAGTGGTGGTAGTGGAGGTGGGGGTGTGTGGTGGTGGTAGTGGTGGTGGGGGGAGTGGTGGTGTGGTGGTAGGGGGTGGTGGTAGTGGTGGGATTGTGGTATAATGGGGTGGTGGTGGTTGGGGTGGGGGTGTGGGGTAGTGGTGGTAGTGGAGGAGTAGGAGGAGGAACAAGGGGTAAAAATGCAAGTGGTTGGGGGAAGGTGATAGTAGTAGTAGTAGTAGAAGAAATAGTAGTAGTAGTAGAAGAAATAGTAGTAGTAATAGTGGTAGTAGAAAGAAATAGTAGCAGAAGTAGTAGTAGTAGTAGTAGTAGTAGTAGTAGTAGTAGTAGTAGTAATTAAAGTAACATGACGCTTAGTATCTTGGCAACAACGAAACGACATTAAAAAAAAAAAAAAAAAAAAAAAAAAAAAAAAAAATTGCTTGTTTGACAGTATAAAAAGTTACCATATTTTTTTTCTCGCCTTAAATATTCGTATTTTTCGTCCTATTATATCTAGTTCCTTATACTATTCCTTTTCCTATAACATCAATAAAGAGGAAATAAGGGAAGAGTTAAATAGCGCATATAATAGAGAGAGAGAAGTAAGCGTTAATAGCCTGCAGAAATAAAATAAATAAGGAAAAAGTAGAACATGGCAACTCGACCTCACAAGCACACACTCCCTCCCACCACCACCACCACCACCCAGACTACCACATTGACACCTTATTTACTCCTCAACCACACATTCCACCACCACCACGACCTACCACAGTCAAGATAAACCACATACCTACCCACAACCACAATATCAGTCACGGGAAATCAGTAACACACGAGAAAATAACGATAATGCATGTTACACCACCACCACACACTCGCACCTTATTTACTCAACCACACATCCCTCCACCACCACGACCTACCACAGTAAAGATAAACCACATACCTACCCACAACCACAATATCAGTCACGGGAAATTAGTAACACACGAGAAAATAACGATAAAGCATGTTGCACCTCCACTCCTAACACCTCTGCTTCACCCGCTAGTTTTAACACGCGTACATACAAACACATCAATAACTCATAACAGGATGATTTTTGGGTATTGTTACTTACCATGAGTATTCTTCGTGCCCTTAGGAAGACGTGGGTAGCTGGGGGCGTCTTGTATGTCCTGTAACACTGTAAAAATAACGAAAATAGACCACCGTGTAAGTGTCACTCGCCATGTGCCTGATTTTGCCTCGACCAATCACAGTCCAGGATTTTCGTGATGTCACAGAAAGTTCTTTAATAGTTACATCACGATAATTTACCTCATATTGACGTCAATTCTTACTATATTAACCCTTATTACACGATATTCTGATACCTATAAGAACTCTACAGTATTGAAAACCTATATATAACCATTAAAACAAGGCGTAACGTATAAAATAAGGCAAATAAGAATCAGAGAACGTAACTATTGCGTCATGTTACCCACAAAACTCCTATTTCTTGCCTCCCTTCCTTTAATACAGGGATAAAAGGCGTCTGGAGCGTGTCATGAGTGCAACGGAGGATGAATTGTCCCATCTGAACACCCGCCTGGCCGTGGTACAAAAGGAAGCAGGGATAGCGAAGGAGAAACTGGAGAACGCTTTATCAACGGGTCTCTCGCAGTGGTCAGAGCGGCCTGCCTCCCTGACACGACGAAGCTCACGAAGGAACAGGAGGAGGAGGAAGGAAGAGGAGGAGGAGGAAGAGGAGGAAGAGAAAGGTTGTGATGAGAGTGAAGCGTGATGAGGAAGAGGAGGAGGAAGAGAGGAGGAGAGGAGGAAAACAGGGTTGTAAAGATGAAAGTTGACATTTTGAAGTGTGATTTAGAATAATGATAGATAAGGAATAAGAGAGAGAATAGATGAGAGATAATGGGAGAAGAAGAATGAGGAAGGAGGAGGAGGAGGAAGAAGAGGAAGTGGGGAAGGAGAAGAAGAGGAGGAGGAGAAGGAAAGAAGAGGAGGAAGAGGAGGAGGAAGGATAGAATAAGGGTTGTGAGGATGAAAGTGAAGCGTGATGAGGAATAGATGGCAAAGAAGGAATAAAGAGAATAAATAAGGAATTGAGAGATTATGGGAAAAAAAGGAGGAGGAAGAGAAAGAGGAAGAGGAAGAGGAAGAGGAAGAGGAAGAGGAAGAGGAGGAGGTGGAAGAGGAGAAGGAAGAGAAGAAAGGGAGGAAAGATAATAGGTTGTTAGAATGAAAATAAAGTATAATGAGGTGAAATAAATAAATAATTGATTGATAAATGAGAAAAAGGAATGAGGGAGTATGAGAAATGATTAATAAAGGAGGAATAAGTGAAATATAGAATAAATGGGTGATAATGTGATATAATAAGTGATAAATATGGATAAATGAGGAAATGTAATAGCATGAAAATAGAAAACGAAAAAAAAGTTAACTGATTCAAATATTTTCTTCTCTCATTTTTTCTCCTCACTTTATTTATCTATTTTCCTATGTCCCTTTCTTCCCTTTTACCCCTTTTCCCTCTTCCCTTCTTCTCACATATATAATCTCCCTTATATATACATAATTCACGGTGTTAAGTATTACAAACATTATACAAGCTGAAGATAATATACTCAAGTTATATAAGTTGTTGATTAAATGGATCTAAAATATATTGGTAATTATTTAGAAAAAGATGATTGATTGAGAGAGAGAGAGAGAGAGAGAGAGAGAGAGAGAGAGAGAGAGAGAGAGAGAGAGAGAGAGAGAGAGAGAGAGAGAGAGAGAGAGAGAGAGAGAGAGAGAGAGAGAGAGAGAGAGAGAGAGAGAGAGCATGATTATTGACCACTATGTATCTTTATATCTCTATGTATGTATGTATGTATGTATGAATGTATATATGTAAGTTTATATATATGTTACTATGTATATATGTCTCTAATATCTGAATATGTAAATAATATATATCATGTATACCTCCACTGACTATATATACATAGCTATACATATCCATTGCAGCCTAAACGTCACCTGTGTATGTATTAGTGACTGTATGATTGTTAAAACATGTATGATTTCTGTTAACAATGATAAATTATTGTATATGATTAATTATTTTGTCTTTTTTATAACCTCTACTACAACTATTACTACTACTACTACTACTACTACTACTACTACTACTACTACTATACTATATATTACTATTACTATTACTATACTATTACTATATACTATGTACTATTACTATTACTACTACTACTAATACTATCTCTACTACACTATATTACTACTACTTCTTATAACTACTACTACTACAAGAGCTTCTACTACTACTACAACAACCACTACTACTACTACTACTGTTACTACTACTACTATTACTACTACAACTACTACTACTACTACTACAGCCATTACTACTACACTACTACTACTACTACTACTACTACGACTTCTACTACTACTACTACTACTACTACTACTACTACTACTACTACTACTACAGCTTACTACTACTACTACTACTACTACTACTACTACTACTACTACTACTACTACTACTACTATACTACTACACTACTACTACTACTACAATACAAATAATATGCAAATCTACAATAATATATAACTAATGAAAATGGTAACACAACAATACACACATACAATATAATAATATACTACTATACAATAATAATATAATCAATAATAATAAAGCAATAAAATAGCAATAATAATAATAACAATAATGAAAATGGTAAGCATAACAACAATAACAATAACAATAATAATAATAATAATAATAATAATAATAATAATAATAATATTAACAATAATAATAATAATAATAATAATAATAATAATAATAATAATAATAACAATAATAATAATAATAAAAATGACAATAATAACAGTAATTAACACAAACACAGGTAAGTAACAAGTCTAATACACGAAAACCCTCATTTTTTTTATTATTATATAGAAATATATCACACCAATAATTATGGGAATTTAAACGAAACACAACGAAATCTAATGAAGAAAAAAAAAAACTTCGAAAATCACGCACAGATAAAAGTTCATAATTCTTTTTACAAACTTCTGAACACCGAATATAAACACCATGGGTTCAGAATACATCCTTAAGTAGTGTTAGATCCTCTTTGAATATCTACACATGACCTTTCCTTAGTGTTATAGAGTTACAGATTAATAAGTAGTGTGAATAAATATACAGAATGATATAATGAAATAAATGAGTAGAATGATTACAGAATACATTGGTAAGGGAAGGGAAGGGAAGGGAAGGGAAGGGAAGGGAAGGGAAGGGAAGGGAAGGAAGGGAAGGGAAGGGAAGGGAAGGGAAGGGAAGGGAAGGGAAGGGAAGGGAAGGGAAGGGAAGGGAAGGGAAGGAAGAAGGGAAGGGAAGGGAAGGGAAGGGAAGGGAAGGAAGGAGGAGAGGAAGGGAAGGGAAGGGAAGGAAGGAGAAGGGAAGAGAAGGGAAGGAGAGGGAAGGAAGGGAAGGGAAGGAAGGGAAGGGAAGGGAAGGGAAGGGAGGGAAGGGAAGGGAAGGGAAGGGAAGGGAAGGGAGGAAGGAAGGAAGGGAGGGAAGGAAGAAGGAAGGGAAGGGAAGGGAAGGGAAGGGAAGGGAAGGGAAGGGAAGGGAAGGGAGGGAAGGGAAGGGAAGGGAAGGGAAGGGAAGGGAAGAGAAGGGAAGGGAAGGGAAGAGAAGGGAAGGGAAGGGAAGGGAAGGGAAGGGAGAGAAGGGAAGGGAAGGGAAGGGAAGGGAAGGGAAGGGAAGGGAAGGGAAGGGAAGGGAAGGGGACAACACACTAACATAATTACAACATCAATAATTGAGTCAAACAAAAAAGTTCATATAATTTGGATTTTTTTTTTCTTTCATTTTTTCATTCGTTTATTCTTTCACAAAAATTCTTTCATTAAATTTCACTTTTTTCATTTTTCACCTTGATAGCAAACACATATTTCTTTCTTCTCTTCCGTTTTTCATAGCACAACAAAATATTTTTTTTCTTCAGATTCTGTAAAGTTGATATTTTTTTCTGATATGATTTAGTTAACTTAGTGTTTAGGTTATCTTAGCGTATCTCTAATCCATTTTCACAGCCAATAATTAAAGATAAGTTTTTACCTATGTAGTATAAATAGTATATGTTATTTAATCACACATAATTGATTTCTTGCAGTATAATTAAACATTTCTATGAGTTACCCTTAAAAAGATGCGTTTTTTGTCACCAACGTGAACCCATTTTCTGTGAATATGCTTAGCCTTACGTTTTCTTTAGATAGAATATGTATGTACACACACACACACACACAGACACACACACATACACACACACATTATCACTTCATATACATACATCTCTTTTTAATATTAATTGATAAAGACATTTTTTGGTACTTTTCTACCGCCAAACATATCATTATTACTATCATTATCATTATGCCAATTTCTAAACACTTTCATTATTATTAAAGACTTTCAAACACACGAATATTTACACACACACACACACACACACACACACACACACACACACACACACACACACCCACACACACACCACACACAACACACACACACACACACACACAATAATAAATAGTAACATTACCATTAGGAAACTTTTAACACTTTTTTTGACTTACTTATATATACTTTCTCAAACAATATATATATACACACGAATTACCACTTAGAGAGAGAGAGAGAGAGAGAGAGAGAGAGAGAGAGAGAGAGAGAGAGAGAGAGAGAGAGAGAGAGAGAGAGAGAGAGAGAGAGAGAGAGAGAGAGAGAGAGAGAGAGAGAGAGAGAGAGAGAGAGAGAGAGAGAGAGAGAGAGAGAGAGAGAGAGAGAGAGAATAAAGCTAAACATTAATCGTACTCCCTCGATCCACTAACACAAAATTCCGTCGGAGCTCGCGATCACACTCTGTCTCACTCAGTTCACGGGCGTCTGTGAAGGGCGTGGGCGGGGTGGGCGGGGTGAGGGGCACGGGAGACATGCCCAGGATGGAGGAGGGCGTGCGGGGTGGGCTGAGAAGGGTGTGGGCGCCGTTGTTACTTCTCACGCCCATCCTATGATAAAAAGAAGAGAGAGGAGATGTTTTTAGTGAGTTAAAATTGTCAACTTTCACTCACTCACTCACTCTCCTCTCTCTCTTTCTTTCTCTCTCTCTCACTCTTATATAAACACTAAGGCATTTTTCTGTACCTTTTTATATATATAGGTATGAATTTATGCGTTTTTATTATGTTTTTTGCTGTTTCGTCAACCTTTTTTTTATTATTTGTATGAATTTGTGCGTTTTTTTTATGTATTTTGGGGATTTTTTGCTGTTTTTAGGGGTGACTTTAATAGAATAGCTCCTCTTTGATCACTGCCGCCCGCCCACTCACTGACCTCTCTCGTTTTCTGTGGAAGGAGCGCCGGGGCAGCGTGGGGGAGGCCTCGGTAGACGTGCTAGACTCGGCTGCGTGGTATATAAGATCTGAAGAACAAAAAAATTTGACATAAATAAATAATAATAAAAATAATAGCTACAGTGATTTTCTATTTCTGATATTTTTCGTTGCTTCTAACACACATAGTCTATATATTGTTACGCCGCGGAGGAGTGTCCGTCTGTCTGTGTGTATTTGTCGTGGTGTGAGTTGGGGTAAGCAGTGTCCGTATGTATGTGTGTATGTGAGATTAAGGGGTGTGGCGGCCGTGTGTAGGGGCTACACGAGCCTTATCCCTTGAGTTATCAGTGTGTTAATGGGTAGTTCGGTTTGTGTGAATTGTATGAATGTAGTGGAGGTCGTTTGTGTATGAGGAATACGAGTAGGTGTGTATGTTGTGCTGCGCTGCGTAACAATATACACGCTATAATGTCTTATTCATTTAGAAATCACTTATTTATACATATCCAGAATAATATCTGGGACTCTCTTTCTGTTTCTATTTTTTCACCTTCCTATGATATAAATTTTTTTAAGATAGAACTGATAAAATCCTCCTGAATTTAATTGGCCCCACCCATTTCTTTATTATCTTACTGTCTTCTTGATAGGAACTGGCAACTAAGCGACCCCTTTGTTACTTTTTGTTTTGCCCTTGGCCAGTCCTTTGTGATGTAAAAAAAAAATTGTATATATATATATGTGTGTATAAAGTGTATCATCTAACCAAAAAATGCATCTTTTCAAAACATTAATAATAAATATAGTACAAAATCACACAAAAATCCAGACACATTGATTTTTAAAGGGATTCAAAAATGCAAAAATACCAACAATTATTACATCACAAAAACAACAACTGGCAACTCTGATACGGTTGCCACAAAACACCATTACCGTGACAATAACAACAACAACAATACAGCAACAAGACACGTGAGGAGGAGGAGGAGGAGGAGGAGGAGGAGGAGGGGGGAGGGGAAATTAAGGAAGGAAGGGGAGAGGGGTGTGTGTGTGAGGTGCAGACAACAAACACACGAACAAACAAACAACACAGAGGGAAAACGGGAAGAGGCGAGAGAGAAAATGGTTTACGTAGAGGAGAGAGAGAGAGAGAGAGAGAGAGAGAGAGAGAGAGAGAGAGAGAGAGAGAGAGAGAGAGAGAGAGAGAGAGAGAGAGAGAGAGAGAGAGAGAGAGAGAGAGAGAGATATGCCGAGTTCATGGGATTAGGTCAGGATAGGTCAATTTTATAAGGCTAGGTTAGGTCAGGTTAGGTTAAGATTAGGTTAAGTCTGCTTAGATTTAGATAAGGTTTTAGATTAGGATTAGGTTAGGACAAGTTAGGTTAGCTTAGGTTAGGTTACTTTAGGTTAGGACAGGTTAGGCTTAGGTCAGGTCAGGTCAGGGGTGGGTCAGGGACTTACTATGATGCACAGCCCTCATCGGCCCTGACCTTTCGTGGTCGAGCTGATTAGAGGATTCGGTCCGAGACGAGGCCGGCGGGTCCGTATCCGAATCCGAACCGAACGTGTCGTACTCCTCACTCTCGGATTTGACGGAGTGGGGCGCCGGAGTGGGGTGTCGCCCTCTTACGGCCACTCCAGAAGACACCACAACACCGCCACCACCACCACCGTTACCACCACCACCACCACCACTGCTGCCCACTCTGCAATACGTTTCTGCGGCACTTGGCAATCTCTGGAGAAGAAAAAGACGAAGAAAGAGTAATTATATAACAAAATATTGATATCTGTAGGGTAAAACAAGTCTACAAGCTATAATAAGTCTATAGTAAATCTCTGATGTACTCGGCAATCTCTGTAGCAGAAAAATATAACAAAATAATAATAAATAGCGTGTTATGAATAAGAAATAAATAGGTAAAGATATATTTTAGTCTATACATAGATAACAGTAGAACTGGATGTGACCCTCCGCCGCCACGCGCGGTACACACTGCAGTACTGGCCCCATGGTAACATCAATGGTACTGAAGATATGAATACTGCTGGCCCATTCACTTGCTGCATATGACTATCATATAGACTGGTTTATCAGTATATATGATATACTGTAATCTTCGTAAATGTTTGTTGTATAATATTATCAAATAAAAAACAATAAAACACGCTAAAGAAATGCCATTACGAGACTCCCGAAGAAATATGCATGAACTTAATATTTACTTCAACTCTTCGCCATTTAAAACTTTGCGAGTCAACTTTTATGATGAAGGGTATCAATAGAAGCGCAATTTTATTAGCTTTCCATTGATATATTTCGTTTTCTAATAAATGAATTAGAACCATGCATAAATTAGCGTTAAATAAATAAATAAAATCATCAATAGGGAAATTTTCATGATTGATGAGGTTATTTATTTAGTCAACGCTAATTTATACATGGTGCTAATTCATTTAGCAGAAAACGAAATATATAAGTAAATAAATAACCTCATCAATCGGGAAAATTACCCGATTGATGATTTTATTCATTTAGTTAACGCTAATTTATGCATGGTTCTAATTCATTTATCAGAAAACGAAATACATCAATGGAAAGCTAATAAAATTGCGCTTCTATTGATACCCTTCATGATAAAAGTTGACTCGCAAAGTTTTAAATGGCGAAATGTTGAAGTAAATATTAAGTTCATACATATTTTCAACAGTAGCAACACATTTCCTGGTATCTACTCTTACTTTATCCTAAGTAACTCTCTTTATCAACACATTTCCTGCTATTTACTCTCACTGTATCCTAAGTAATTCTCTTTATCAACACATTTCCTGCTATTTACTCTCACTGTATCCTAAGTAATTCTCTTTAGCAACACATTTCCTGGTATCTACTCTTACTTTATCCTAAGTAACTCTCTTTATCAACACATTTCCTGCTATTTACTCTCACTGTATCCTAAGTAATTCTCTTTATCAACACATTTCCTGCTATTTACTCTCACTGTATCCTAAGTAATTCTCTTTAGCAACACATTTCCTGGTATCTACTCTTACTTTACCCAATATAATTATGTCTTTCTCCTCACCTCTCTTCCAGCCACGGCCTCCTTGTATGGACAGGGCTGGTAGTGGGCATGCGAAGGGTTGTGGTGGGCTGGTTGTGGTTGTTGTGGTTGTAATCGTGGTTGACGTTGTATCTGTCCTAATTTTTGTTGTATTTGTAGTTGTTGTTTGGAATCCGGTTGTTGTTGTTGTTGTCTTTGTTGTTGTTGTTGCTGGTGGTGATGGTGGAGGTGTTGTGGTGGTGGTTGTTGTGATTGTTGTTGTTGTTGTTGGTGTGTGTTGTTCATTTGGAATGTTGCGTAGGGGTAAATGTCGTCCGCGTATTCTGTAATTAAAACAATACCATTAATAGTAGTAGTAGTAGTAGTGTAGGTGATGGAGAGAGGAGAGTAAATAATAGAGAAGTAGTAGTAATCTATGGTTGGATGCCACAGTCAGTAGCGACCTGAGTTGGGGCTACTGACCTCCAATTAGTGGAGCCCGCATATATTGTAGTAGTAGTAGTAGTAGTTATAGTAGTAGTGGTAAAAGTAGTAGTAGTAGTAGCTCAACACTTCATACTTTTATTCTTACCTGTAAACAAACATCTCCTCACTTTCATACAGCTAAAAACACACTATCACTTCACTTTCACGGCCTATACATATATTTTCACTCTCACCACTCACTTTCATTTCACTTTCACTCACCCTCTCTTTCTTTTCACTTTACCTCACTTTAACATAAATTTCACTCACATTCACATCACTTTCACGTCACTTCCACATCACTGTCACGTCACTTTCACTCACTATCACATCACTTTCACATAACTTTCACTCACTATCACATAACTTTCACTCACTATCACATCACTTTCACGTCACGTTCACATCACTTTCACGTCACTTTCACATCACTTTCACTCACTATCACATCACTTTCACTCACTATCACATCACTTTCACATCACTTTCACGCACTATCACATCACTTTCACGTCACTTTCACTCACTATCACATCACTTACACTCACTTTCATATCACTATCACATCACTTTCACATCACTTTCACGTCACTTTCACTCACCATCACATAATTTTCACTTACTATCACATCACTTTCACTCACTATCACGTCACTTTCACTCACTATCACATCACTTTCACTCACTTTCACATCACTTTCACATCTCTTTCACTCACTTTCAAATCACATTAACTTACTTTTACTCACTTTCACGTCACTTTAACTAATTTTCACTCACTTTCACATCACTTTCATTAATTTTAACTAATTTTCACATCATTTTCACTCACTATCACATCATTTTCACTCACTATCACATCATTTTCACTCACTATCACATCATTTTCAGTCACTTTCACCTGTACGCACCTGGGATCCGATCTACGGGCACGGCATCATGATGGGGCGACGTCTTGCGAACTGTGGCATAGAATTGCTCTCTGTGTTTGATGTTCTCTTTGTTATCTTGTACAGCCACTGCGTTCCCGTCCCCCCCGAGCTGCTGTGGGGGCATTGGGGGCTCTGGGGGGGTGAAGGGGGGTTGGGGGGTGGAGGGGGGTGGAGGGATAGGGTGAAGTAGAGGGATGTTAAGGAGAGAGGGTATAGATGGAGGAAAGATTGTGAGGGTTGGGAGTAGTGATAAATGGGATGAAAGAAGGAAGAAGGAATTATTTGAAAGGAGGATAGGGATAAAAGAAGGGAAGGATAGAAAGAATGAGTGAGTGAGTAAGGGGAGGAAGGAAGGAAGGAGGTAGGAAGGAAGGGAAGGAGGCAGAGAGGGAGTGAATGAGGAAGGGAAGGAGAGAGAAAAAAACCATGAAGTTATGACACAACACAGAATACAAATTAGTCACAAAATATATTCAGGTTAAAACATCAACAGAAACTATAACGATACCCTCTCGAAATATATTGGCCCGCCCCCCTTGCTATACTCTCATAAGGCGTTTTCTGCGGCGGATTTCGCTTGCAAGCGAAAGAAAAATGATTGCTCAAATTTCGCTTGCTGTT
>JACEEZ010017776.1:60000-75000 GCA_016584305.1 Chionoecetes opilio
CCCCATCCCCTTTCCTACCGACGATCCAGGTGACGGCGTTGGTCCTCCTGTAGACAACGCTGTAGTGGCTGATGGGACACCCCCCGTCACTCCACTGGGCCAGGGTCAGCGCCCCCCACGTGGTGTTCACGCGCACCGCCCCCTCCCGCCGCCCAGCCACAGGGGGGGCGCCCGCTGTCTTGGTCCGCAGGCTCTCAGACGCCCGCCCTTCCCCTACCTGCCATAAGAAGAATGAGAATAGATAAGACAAGAATAAGATAAGATAAGATAAGAATAAGATGAGAAAAGATACGAACATAAGACCATAAGAAGATAAGAACATAAGAAAACATAAGAAGATAAGAACATAAGAAAACATAAGAAGATAAGAACATAAGAAAACATAAGAAGATAAGAACATAAGAAAACATAAGAAGATAAGAACATAAGAAAACATAAGAAGATAAGAACATAAGAAAACATAAGAAAATAAGAACATAAGAAAACATAAGAAAATAAGAACATAAGAAGATAAGAACATAAGAAAACATAAGAAGATAAGAACATAAGAACATAAGAACATAAGAACATAAGAAAACATAAGAACATAAGAACATAAGAAAACATAAGAACATAAGAACATAAGAAAACATAAGAACATAAGAACATAAGAAAACATAAGAAAATAAGAACATAAGAATAAGAACATAAGAAAACAAAAGAACATAAGAAAACATAGGAAAATAAGAACATAAGAAAACATAAGAAAATAAGAACATAAGAAAACATAAGAAAATAAGAACATAAGAAAACATAAGAAAATAAGAACATAAGAAAACATAAGAAATAAGAACATAAGAAAACATAAGAAATAAGAACAATAAACATAAAAAACATAAGAAAATGAGAACATAAGAAAACATAAGAACATAAGAACATAAGAAAACATAGGAAAATAAGAACATAAGAAACACATAAGAAAATAAGAACATAAGAAAACATAAGAACATAAGAAAACATAAGAAAATAAGAAAAATAGAAAAACATAAGAAAATAAGAACATAAGAAAACATAAGAAAATAAGAACATAAGAAAATAAGAACATAAGAAAACATAAGAAAATAAGAACATAAGAAAACATAAGAAAATAAGAACATAAGAAAACATAAGAAAATAAGAACATAAGAAAATAAGAACATAAGAAAACATAAGAAAATAAGAACATAAGAAAACATAAGAAAATAAGAACATAAGAAAACATAAGAAAATAAGAACATAAGAAAACATAAGAAAATAAGAACATAAGAAAACATAAGAAAATAAGAACATAAGAACATAAGAAAACATAAGAAAATGAGAACATAAGAAAACATAAGAACATAAGAACATAAGAAAACATAGGAAAATAAGAACATAAGAAAACATAAGAAAATAAGAACATAAGAAAACATAAGAACATAAGAACATAAGAAAACATAAGAAAATAAGAACATAAGAAAACATAAGAAAATAAGAACATAAGAAAACATAAGAAAATAAGAACATAAGAACATAAAGAACATAAGAAAATGATACATAGGAACATAAGAACACAAGTAAATAAAACATATGAATAAGAACATTCCCCTACTTGTGATGGGGGAAGGGAGAGGGATTAAGTGGGAGGGGAAGGGGGAGGGGTTAAGTGGGAGGGGAAGAGAGGAAGGGGAAGGGGGGTTAAGGTATAAGTAAGTGGGAGGGGGGGAGATGGAAAGAGTAGGGGAGATGGAAGATGGTAAAGGTAAGTAGGAGGGGGAAGAGAGGGAGGGGTAGGTGAAGAGATGGGGGGGTAGGGGAAGAGATGGGGGAGAAGAGGAAGTAGAGATGGGGGGGGGAAGGGGAAGAGAGGGAGGGGAAAGAGAGGATAAACAAAAACAACAACCAAAAAATTCACACAAAGAAAACCATAAAAGAAAATAAGAATACCATCTCAAATAACTAAAAAAAAAAAAAAAAAAAAAAAAAAAAAAAAAAAAAAAATCGTCTAACCCTATTACGTATATGCAAAAAAAAAAAAAAAAAAAAAAAAAAAAAAAATCTTAGCAAGTAATCTCATCTTAATAAAAAATAACTTCCTTTCTTCTTTCTTAACCTAAAATAAACCTATATAAAACAACCTAAACCATAAACAAAACAATTAAATCTCTTACCATATTACATGGGAAAAAAAAAAAAAAAAAAAAAAAAAAAAAAAAAAAAAATCTCAATCTACATATAACAACCTAAGCCATAAAACCCACAATAATAAAACCTACCTTATTATATCTTATTATACCTTATATTTTACCTTATTATACCTTACATCTCATTATACCTTATTACAACATGAGCAATTCAACTTTACCTTCTTATAGGCCGTCACGTAGAGATCCTGAACCTAAATAACATTATCTAAAACACTCTAAACAATATAAATAAACCAAGCTATTCAACTGTTCTCTCTTAACCTAAAATAAACCAATTTAAAACAACCTAAACCACCTAAAACAATAATAAAACCTACCTTATTATAGGCCGTCACGTAGAGATCATAGGCGTTCAATAATCAAATCTTACCAATATAACTTCCTTTCTTCTTTATAAACCTAAAATAAACCGATCTAAAACCACCTAAACCATTAAACCAACAATAATAAACCTACTTTATTATAGGCCGTCACGTAGAGGTCATAGGAGCTCCCACAAGACAGGCCCCTCAGTTCGTGCGACGTTTGCGTAGGGGGGACAGTTTCCTCCTGCCACTCGCCGTAGTCTCGCTTGTAGGACACCGTCAAACCCAGGAGTCCCGCACCCCCGTCGTCACCCGTCCGCCACGTCACGGTCAGGGTGGTGGAGCCTGTCTTGGTGACGTGCACGTGGGGGGGTGATGGGGGTACTGTGGGGGGAGGGGGGGAGGGGGGTTGTAGTTATAGTGGTAGTTATAGAACACCTCAAGCTTAACATTTGTTTCCCTATTAACCTTTGAGGCCCAGAACGTAATTTCCATTGTAATATGACGACCACTAGACGATTTTTAGTGAATATAAGTAATATTTTATAGATTTGACCTGTTTAGTATCCTTGTCCACTAACTCATTTGGTATATTAAGTGACTTTTCGTGATTTTATGGCTCGACAACATGCAAATGTTTATGGCAAAGGGAAGATCTGGGTGTGAAGGGATTAAATATAGCAAAGGAAAGATCTGGGTGTGAAGGGGTTATATATAGCAAAGGAAAGATCTGGGTGTGAAGGGATTAAATATAGCAAAGGAAAGATCTGGGTGTGAAGGGATTAATGTTTCCTCTAGGACTAATAGTTTCGCGTTAAAATAGTAAAAACTAAACAAACATATTCCACGATTGCTACCATAAGCCATTTAAAGGTCCCACCGGGGGTTACCTGCGCTACGCTCTGGGCCAGTACAAAGGGTACTGCTTTGAATATTTTTCCTATATAATATGAGATCAAAGTTTTTTTCGGTAGAGTACCCAGTGGCGGGTCTATGGAAAGGCCATGGCCACCCCTGAAATCTCATTGGCCACCCCTGAAATCTCATTGGCCACCCCTGAAATCTCATTGGCCACCCCTGAAATCTCATTGGCCACCCCTGAAATCTCATTGGCCACCTTGAAATCTCATTGGCCACCCTTGAAATCTCATTGGCCACCCCTGAAATCTCATTGGCCACCCTTGAAATCTCATTGGCCACCCCTGAAATCTCATTGGCCACCCTTGAAATCTCATTGGCCACCCCTGAAATATCATTGGCCACCCTTGAAATCTCATTGGCCACCCCTGAAATTTCATTGGCCACCCTGAAATCTCATTGGCCACCCCTGAAATCTCATTGGCCACCCTTGAAATCTCATTGGCCACCCTTGAAATCTCATTGGCCACCCTTGAAATATCATTGGCCACCCCTGAAATCTCATTGGCCACCCTTGAAATCTCATTGGCCACCCCTGAAATATCATTGGCCACCCCTGAAATCTCATTGGCCACCCTTGAAATCTCATTGGCCACCCTTGAAATCTCATTGGCCACCCTTGAAATATCATTGGCCACCCTTGAAATCTCATTGGCCACCCCTGAAATCTCATTGGCCACCCTTGAAATCTCATTGGCCACCCTTGAAATCTCATTGGCCACCCCTGAAATCTCATTGGCCACCCTTGAAATCTCATTGGCCACCCTTGAAATCTCATTGGCCACCCTTGAAATCTCATTGGCCACCCCTGAAATCTCATTGGCCACCCTTGAAATCTCATTGGCCACCCTTGAAATCTCATTGGCCACCCCTGAAATATCATTGGCCACCCCTGAAATCTCATTGGCCACCCTTGAAATCTCATTGGCCACCCTTGAAATCTCATTGGCCACCCCTGAAATCTCATTGGCCACCCTTGAAATCTCATTGGCCACCCTTGAAATCTCATTGGCCACCCCTGAAATCTCATTGGCCACCCTTGAAATCTCATTGGCCACCCTTGAAATCTCATTGGCCACCCTTGAAATCTCATTGGCCACCCTTGAAATCTCATTGGCCACCCTTGAAATTTCATTGGCCACCCCTGAAATATCATTGGACACCCTTGAAATCTCATTGGCCACCCTTGAAATTTCATTGGCCACCCTTGAAATCTCATTGGCCACCCCTGAAATCTCATTGGCCACCCCTGAAATCTCATTGGCCACCCTTGAAATCTCATTGGCCACCCCTGAAATCTCATTGGCCACCCCTGAAATCTCATTGGCCACCCTTGAAATCTCATTGGCCACCCCTGAAATCTCATTGGCCACCCCTGAAATCTCATTGGCCACCCCTGAAATCTCATTGGCCACCCCTGAAATCTCATTGGCCACCCCTGAAATCTCATTGGCCACCCCTGAAATCTCATTGGCCACCCCAGATCTGAACCAGAGATGTAATGACAATATAACCCTGTATTGAAATGGGTATGCCTTGGCCACCCCACAACCTTGGCCGCCCATGTCAACATTTCCTGACGACGCTACTGTTATCTATCCCTTCCCATCCTCTTCCTTTCCTTCATCTATCCCTCTCCTCACTCTCTCAAGCTATCCCTCTCTCCCTTCCTTCCTCCTCCTAACTACCCTATCCCCTCTTCATCTATCCCTCGCCTCCTCCTTTCTCCCTTCCTTCTTTTCCTAACTATCCTATTCCCTCTTTTTCCCTCTTCATCTATCCCTCGCCTCCTCCTTTCTCCCTTCCTTCTTTTCCTAACTATCCTATTCCCTCTTTTTCCCTCTTCATCTATCCCTCTCCTCCTCCTCTCTCCCTTCCTTCCTCCTAATTACCCTATCCCCTCTCTATCTATCCTCCTTCTCTTCCTACCCTGCACGGTGAGGGTGTAGGTGATCTGGTCGTCGCCGTGCGGGTTGGTCACTTGACACGAGTAGTTCCCGGAGTCACTGCGCCGCACGTCTCGCAGTACCAACGTGCCGTCAGGGTAGCTGGACACACGCCTGGAAGTAGTAGTAGTAGTAGTAGTAGTAGTAGTAGTAGTAGTAGTAGTAGTAGTAGTAGTAGTAGTAGTAGTAGTAGTAGTAGTAGTAGTAGTAGTAGTAGTAATAGTAGTAGTAGTAGTAGTAGTAGTAGTAGTAGTAGTAGTAGTAGTAGTAGTAGTATAGTAGTAGTAGTAGTAGTAGGTGTAGTCGTCGTAGTATAGTAGTAGTAGTAATAGTAGTAGTAGTAGTAGTAGTAGTAGTAGTAGTAGTAGTAGTAGTAGTAGTAGTAGTAGTAGTAGTAGTAGTAGTAGTAGTAGTAGTAGTAGTAGTAGTAGTAGTAGTAGTAGTAGTAGTAGTAGTATAAATAAAACACGTCAAAACAACCCATACAAACACACACACAAAAAAAAAACCCAGCAAAATAACTCTCACACACACACACACACACACACACACACACACACACACACACACACCACACACACACACACACACACCCCACACCACAGACACAGACACAGACACAGACACAGACACAGACACAGACACAGACACAGACACAGACACAACACACACACACACACACACACACACACACACACACACACTACAAACTGACTCCACACTCACTTATGCGTGCCGTCCCCTATAGCAGTACCGTCCCTGAGCCAGGTACGCGTGGGGGGCGGCTCTCCCACGGCCTCGCACCGCAGGGACACGTCCTCCTCCCAGTGCACCTTGGTAGCGCCGCCCCAGGACACCACCCGGGCGCGGACTGCGGGAGGGAGGATGAGGGCCTTAGGGGCATGGGAGGGAGGGTGAGGGCCTTAGGAACGTGGGAGGGCAGGGGGTGAGGAGCTGAAGAACGTAAGGAAATAAGGAAATAAGAAAGCTACAAGAGGCCGTGAGATCTACACGTGGTAGTGCCTGTAGCTTAATGTAGAAAAGAAGGAAGGCGTCAAAATAGTTCGGGTGGCGGCTCTTCATGAGATCCGATAAAATAATTAATAAAAGGAATACTTGAGACATAGATAACAGTAGAACTGGATGTGACACTCCGCAACTACGCGCGCTGGACGCTGCAGTACTGGCCCCATGGCCAGTCTGCTGGCCCATTCACTTGCTGCATATGACTATCATATAGACTGGTTTATCAGTATATATGATATACTGTAATCTTCGTAAATGTTTGTTCTATAATATTATCAAATAAAAAACCGTAAAACACGCTAAAGAAATGCCATTACGAGACTATGAAGAAATATGCATGAACTTCATCTTTTCTCCATTTCAAACTTTGCGAGTCAACTTTTATCATGAAGGGTATCAATAGAAGCGCAATTTTATTAGCTTTCCATTGATATTTTTCGTTTTCTGATAAATGAATTAGAACCATGCATAAATTAGCGTTAAATAAATAAATAAAATCATCAATCGGGTAATTTTCCCGATTGATGAGTTTATTTATTTAGTTAACGCTAATTTATACAGGGTGCTAATTCATTTATCAGAAAACGAAATATATAAGTAAATAAATGACATCATCAATCGGGAAAATCCCCGATTGATGATTATATTTATTTAGTTAACGCTAATTTATGCATGGTGGTAATTCATTTATCAGAAAACGAAATGCATCAATGGAAAGCTAATAAAATTGCGCTTCTATTGATACCTTTCATGATAAAAGTTGACTCGCAAAGTTTTAAATGGCGAAGAGTTGAAGTAAATATTAAGGTCATGCATATTTCTTCAGTCTCGTAATGGCATTTCTTTATTGTGTTTTACGGTTTTTTATTTGATAATATTATAGAACAAACATTTACGCGTCCAGCGCGCGTAGTTGCGGAGTGTCACATCCAGTTCTACTGTTATCTATGCTTGACATAATTGAGACGAGAAGGAAGTTAGAAAATAAAAAAGAGAATACGTAGATTAAATAATATTGATTCATTCTCTTCCTTTACCTATATTGGTTGGGTTCAGGGTGATGGGAGGCGAGGGCTGGCCTTCTCCTATCCGCGTGCTGGCTGCCACCGTCACCTGGATTTTGCCGGCGCCGGGAGGTAAGATCACTTCATGTCTCGTAGTGGGAGCTCGCACGACTGACCTCTGAAAAACGAAAATGATCATTCATAATTACCCTTAAAAAATGAAATACCATAGTTATCCATAAAATTTGTAAGATAGTTTGACTACATTAATGTCATCTTTCTTATTTTCTTCATTTATATTTACTTCCCATCCTCCTTCCTTCGAAAATTAGCATAGGTACTTACCCTTATAAAAATACCATAGCCAACCGTAAAATTCAAGTTAATATACTACTGTAATGTCATCTTCGTTTTTCTCACTTATTTTTACTTCCCATCCTCCTTCTTTTAAACATTTACCATATATACTTAAAAATATATATATATATAATAATAATACTAAAGTGGCCCGTAAAATTCAATGGGTAACTTTACAAAATATAAATCTACCCTTATTTTCTTATTCTTTTTCTGTAGTACCTTGAAAAAAAGAAAAAAATACTAAAGTGGCCCGTAAAATTAAATGGGTAACTTAGGTAAATATAAATCTATCCTTATTTTCTTTTTCCTTACCTTGACATCTCGGCCTCGCAGCGTGATGAAGTAGGTGAGCAGCCTGCCATTGCTGTTGACAGGGGGCAGCCAGGACACCACCACCGTGCCGGGGCGTACCACAGCCACCTTCACCCCTGCTGGCGGGCCCGGAACTGCAGGGTGAGGCAGGGGAAGGGGTTACAGAGGGGGGATTGCAGGGGTGGTAGGGGAAGGGGTTAGAGAGGGGGAATTGCAGGGGGAGGCAGGGGGGATTGCAGGGGGAAGCAGGGGAAGGGGTTAGAAAGGGGGGATTGCAGGGGGTGGTAGGGGAAGGGGTTAGAGAGGGGGGATTGCAGGGGGAGGCAGGGGAAGGGGTTAGAGAGAGGGGAGGGATGTGTGTAAGGGAAGAGATAAGATTTTTTTTAGGAAGGAAAAATATATAAGGAAGTCGTGGCTGGAAGAGAGGTAAAAATAAAGAGAGATATATAGATAGAGATGGAGATAGAGATAGAGGGGATAGAGAGATAGATAGAGATAGAGATAGAGATAGAGATAGAGGGGATAGAGATAAATAGAGATAGAGATAGAGGGGATAGAGAGATAGATAGAGATAGAGATAAGAGATAGAGGGGATAGAGAGATAGATAGAGATAGAGATAAATAGAGATAGAGATAGAGATAGAGAGATAAATAGAGATAAAGAGAGATAATTCATTTTTTTTTACGTTGGAGCCTATATCACCTGTAGGCTCTTTTGATCTTCCTTCCTTAGGCTAATTGATAGATAGTTGATAGTTGATAAAGGATAAAGTGTTGCTATTGATAGTTAGATAGATAGACTCGAGTTGTCACATATATTCTCTCTCTCTCTCTTTCTACCGAAGCCATTCTTTTCCACAGTTGATCGTAATTTCTAAGCCTAATTCTTTCCCTTCTTTCCCTTTCTCTCCTCCTCTTCCTCTGTCACACCCTTTTCTCTTCCCATGCCCATATATTCCTCTAATTCTCCCTCTCCTATTCACTAGTCTAGCTGTACCTTCCTCCTCCTCCTCCTTCAGTACTCACCCTCTTCTTCAGCTTCCCCCTCCCTCCTCCTCCTCCTCCTTCTTCAGTACTCACCCTCCTCTTCTTCCTCCTCCTTCAGTACTCACCCTCCTCTTCTTCCTCCTCCTTCAGTACCTACCCTCCTCTTCCTCCTCCTCCTTCAGTACCTACCCTCCTCTTCTTCCTCCTCCTTCAGTACTCACTCTCCTCTTCCTCCTCCTTCTGTACTCACCCTCCTCTTCCTCCTCCTCCTTCAGTACTCACCCTCCTCTTCCTCCTCCTCCTTCAGTACTCACCATCTTCTTCCTCCTCCTTCAGTACCCACCCTCCTCTTCCTCCTCCTCCTTCAGTACTCACCCTCTTCCTCCTCCTCCTTCAGTACTCGCCCTCTTCCTCCTCCTTCAGTACCCACCCTCTTCCTCCTCCTCCTTCAGTACTCACCATCCTCCTCCTCCTCCTTCAGTACTCACCCTCCTCTTCCTCCTCCTCCTTCAGTACTCACCCTCCTCCTCCTCCTCTTCCTCCTTCAGCACCCACCATCATCTTCAGCTTCCTCCACCCTCCTCCTCCTCTTCCTCCTCCTCCTCCAGCTTCCCCCACCCTCCTCCTCCTCTTCCTCCTCCAGCTTCCCCCACCCTCCTTTTCCTCTTCCTCCTCCACCTTCCTCCTCTTCCTCCTCCTTCAGTACTCACCATCCTCCTCAGTAGTACAGAAGTGGGGCTCGCTGGCAGGCCCTTCCCCCACCTTGGTGAGTCCCGCCACCTGCACCGAGTAGTTGGTGTAGGGACGCAGGCCTCGTAGGGGCACGGGCGCCGACGAGGACGTCTCCCCGCTGAGCTCAGACACTGGGGAGGGGGAGCAGAAGGAAGAACATTGAGACTTATTTAAAGGAATAGAACTGAGATGAAAATACGAATGCTTATGTGGAAAAAAACAACAGAAAGGTAACTAAAAGATAACTATAAACGTATATGGAAAGAAATTTAGGTTAGTTTGAAGAAATATAATGGAGATAAATATACGTGAAAAAACTAGAGAAAAGGAAAAGGTAACTATAAAGTAGTACAGTATAAAATAAACTTATCTATAAAGCTACAAGGAACAGGAGAAAGAAGGAAATTAAGATAAGTTTGAAGAAATAGAGATGAGTTATAAGATGAAGAATTGAGATGAAACCATGTCACAAAACTAGAGAAAGGACAGAGTAGGGGCAAGGATGACTGACTGACTGACTGACTGATTGGATGACTGACTGACTGACTGACTAACTGACTGATTGGATGACTGACTTACTGACTGACTGATTGGATGACTGACTGACTGACTGACTAACTGACTGATTGGATGACTGACTTACTGACTGACTGACTGACTGACTGATTGGATGACTGACTGACTGACTAACTGACTGATTGGATGACTGACTGACTGACTGACTGATTGGATGACTGACTGACTGACTGACTGATTGGATGACTGACTGACTGACTGACTAACTGACTGATTGGATGACTGACTTACTGACTGACTGATTGGATGACTGACTGACTGACTGACTAACTGACTGATTGGATGACTGACTTACTGACTGACTGACTGACTGACTGATTGGATGACTGACTGACTGACTAACTGACTGATTGGATGACTGACTTGACTGACTGACTGATTGGATGACTGACTGACTGACTGACTGATTGGATGACTGACTGACTGACTGACTAACTGACTGATTGGATGACTGACTTACTGACTGACTGACTGACTGACTGACTGATTGGATGACTGACTGACTGACTGACTGACTGACTGATTGGATGACTGACTGACTGACTGACTAACTGACTGATTGGATGACTGACTTACTGACTGACTGACTGACTGACTGATTGGATGACTGACTGACTGACTGACTGATTGGATGACTGACTGACTGACTGACTAACTGACTGATTGGATGACTGACTTACTGACTGACTGACTGACTGACTGATTGGATGACTGACTGACTGACTGAATGATTGGATGACTGACTGACTGACTGATTGGATGACTGACTGACTGACTGACTGATTAGATGACTGACTGACTGACTGACTGATTGGATGACTGACTGACTGACTGACTGATTGGATGACTGACTGACTGACTGACTGATTGGATGACTGACTGACTGACTGACTGATTGGATGACTGACTGACTGACTGACTGATTGGATGACTGACTGACTGACTGACTGATTGGATGACTGACTGACTGACTGACTGATTGGATGACTGACTGACTGACTGACTGATTGGATGACTGACTGACTGACTGACTGATTGGATGACTGACTGACTGACTGACTGATTGGATGACTGACTGACTGACTGACTGATTGGATGACTGACTGACTGACTGACTGATTGGATGACTGACTGACTGACTGACTGATTGGATGACTGACTGACTGACTGACTGATTGGATGACTGACTGACTGACTGACTGATTGGATGACTGACTGACTGACTGACTGATTGGATGACTGACTGACTGACTGACTGATTGGATGACTGACTGACTGACTGACTGATTGGATGACTGACTGACTGACTGACTGATTGGATGACTGACTGACTGACTGACTGATTGGATGACTGACTGACTGACTGACTGATTGGATGACTGACTGACTGAACTGACTGATTGGATGACTGACTGACTGACTGACTGATTGGATGACTGACTGACTGACTGACTGATTGGATGACTGACTGACTGACTGACTGATTGGATGACTGACTGACTGACTGACTGATTGGATGACTGACTGACTGACTGACTGATTGGATGACTGACTGACTGACTGACTGATTGGATGACTGACTGACTGACTGACTGATTGGATGACTGACTGACTGACTGACTGACTGACTGATTGGATGACTGACTGACTGACTGACTGATTGGATGACTGACTGACTGATTGGATGACTGACTGACTGACTGACTGATTGGATGACTGACTGACTGACTGACTGACTGACTGATTGGATGACTGACTGACTGACTGACTGACTGAATGATTGGATGACTGACTGACTGAATGATTGGATGACTGACTGACTGACTGAATGATTGGATGACTGACTGACTGACTGAATGATTGGATGACTGACTGACTGACTGATTGGATGACTGACTGACTGACTGAATGATTGGATGACTGACTGACTGACTGAATGACTGGATGACTGACTGAATGATTGGATGATTGGATGACTGACTGAATGATTGGATGACTGACTGACTGACTGGATGACTGACTGACTGACTGACTGACTGAATGATTGGGTGACTGACTGAATGACTGACTGAATGATTGGATGACTGACTGACTGACTGACTGACTGATTGGATGACTGACTGACTGACTGACTGATTGGATGACTGACTGACTGACTGACTGATTGGATGACTGACTGACTGACTGATTGGATGACTGACTGACTGACTGACTGACTGATTGGATGACTGACTGACTGATTGGATGACTGACTGACTGACTGACTGATTGGATGACTGACTGACTGACTGATTGGATGACTGACTGACTGACTGACTGATTGGATGACTGACTGACTGACTGTCTCCCGGCCCTCTGTGATGGTGTACCTCTATCAGCAGGGGCGTACAACACTCGGTAGCCGGTGAGGTGGCCGCGGGCGTGGGCGGGAGACAGGCCTTCCCACGACACCAGGACACTGTGGGCGGTCATGGGCGTGCAGCGGACTCCCGTGGGCGCGGCGGAGGGCACTGGGGGTGGAAATAGGTTAGTGAATATAGTGGTTAGAAATAAGTTAGTAGATATAGTAGGTTAGGTTAGGGTAGTTAGTTAAATAGCTAGAATAGTTAGTTAGTAGGACAAATACAAATAAAGGAGTGGAAATAGTGTTAGAAATAAGTTAGTAGATATAGGAGGTTAGGTTAGTTAAATAGTTATAATAGTTAGTTAGTAGTTAGATACAAATGAGTTAGTGAGCATAGTGGTTAGAAATAAGTTAGTAGTATTAGGAGGTTAGGTTAGTCAAATAGTTATGATAGTTAGTTAGTAGTTAGGTACAAATGAGTTAGTGGACATAGTGGTTAGAAATAAGTTAGGTTAGTTGAATAGTTAATTAAGCAGTTAGAATAATTAGTTAGTAGGTTAGGTAGAAAAAAGTTGAAAAGGTAGAAAATAGTGATTATAATAAATTGGAATCTACTATCGTTTGGAATCTATCAATTTGGAATAAATTAACCATTCTGAATCTATTCCTTATCCTTCCTTCTTTCATTTATATCCTCCTTCTTTCCTTCTTTCATCCCTTCCTGCCTCTCACTCTTCTTCCTCCTCCTTCAGTACTCACCCTCCTCTTTCTCCTCCTCCTTCAGTACTCACCCTCCTCTTCCTCCTCCTCCTTCAGTACTCACCCTCCTCTTCCTCCTCCTCCTTCAGTACTCACCCTCCTCTTCTTCCTCCTCCTTCAGTACTCACCCTCCTCTTCTTCCTCCTCCTTCAGTACTCACCCTCCTCTTCCTCCTCCTCCTTCAGTACTCACCCTCCTCTTCCTCCTCCTCCTTCAGTACTCACCCTCCTCTTCCTCCTCCTCCTTCAGCACTCACCCTCCTCTTCTTCCTCCTCCTTCAGTACTCACCCTCCTCTTCCTCCTCCTCCTTCAGCACTCACCCTCCTCTTCCTCCTCCTTCAGTACTCACCCTCCTCTTCTTCCTCCTCCTTCAGTACTCACCCTCCTCTTCCTCCTCCTCCTTCAGCACTCACCCTCCTCTTCCTCCTCCTTCAGCACTCACCCTCCTCTTCCTCCTCCTTCAGCACTCACCCTCCTCTTCCTCCTCCTTCAGCACTCACCCTCCTCTTCCTCCTCCTCCTTCAGTACTCACCCTCCTCTTCCTCCTCCTCCTTCAGTACTCACCATCTTCCCCCTCCTCCTTCAATATCTACCCTCCTCTTCTTCCTCCTCCTTCTTCTCTCCTTCCTTCTTTCCTACTATCCCTTCCTCCTTCTCACTTCTTTCTCTTCTTCCTTTTTGCATCTACATCTTCCTTCTTTCCCTCACTCCTTCATCCTTCTTCTCTCCTTCTTTCTTTCCTACTTTTACACCTTCATCCCTCCTCTCTCTCTCTCCTTCCTTTTTGCATCCTCCTTCTTTCCCACCCTCCCTCACTCCTTCATCCTTCTCCTTCCTTCCTTATTTCATTTATATCTTCCTTCTATAGCCTACCTCCTTGCCTCTCACTCCTTGCTCCTTCTCTCTTCTTCCTTCTCCTCTACTTCTATCCTTCCCTCTCTCTCCCTCCCTCCCTCTCTCTCCCTCCCTCACTCTCTCCCTCCCTCTCTCTCCATCCCTCCCTTTCTCCCTCCCTCCCTCTCTCTCCCTTCCCTCCCTCCCTCTCCCTCCCTCTCCCTCCTCCCTCTCTCCCTCCCTCTCCCTTCCTTACCATCCTCCAGTGTAGAAGCAGTAACAGGAGGGCTTGAAGGACCAGCACCTTGGGAGTTCACGGCTCGCACCTCCACAGCGTATTGTGTGTAGGCCTCGAGGTCGCTGACGAGGGCGGAGCAGCAGCTAAGGAAGGAGGACGCGGCTGACGAGGACGTGGGTGCTGACGAAGGCGAGGACGAGGAGGAGGAGGAGGACGAGGAGAACCAACTGTCTGCCTCCACTGTTATGATTTGGAATTGGTCGCTTGTGGTTCTGGAACAATAAGATTGGTGTTACTGCTGCTACTATTACTACTACTACTACTACTACTACTACTACTACTATTACTACTACAAGGTCAAAAGACACATTTCCCTACCCTAAAAGTGAAGAAAAAAGAAAACATGAGCTAAAATCCAGTTAACCAAGCAAATGACAGAAAAACATAAGTAAACT
>JACEEZ010017776.1:77500-85000 GCA_016584305.1 Chionoecetes opilio
TACTCCCTCTCTGTTCATTTGTCTTTATGTCTATCTCTCTCTCTCTCTCTCTCTCTCTCTCTCTCTCATTCTCTCTCTCTCTCTCTCGTCTCCTCTCTCTCTCTCTCTCTCTCTCTCTCTCTCTCCTCTCTCTCTCCTCTCTCTCTCTATCCATTTATCTTTATGTCTATCTACCCGTCTTCTCTCTCTCTCTCTCTCTCTCTCTCTCTCTCTCTCTCTCTCTCTCTCTCTCTCTCTCTCTCTCTCTCTCTCTCTCTCTCTCTCTCTCTCACCTCAGAGGACTTGGAGGGACCCATTGCATTGTGGGCGTGCAGTGTAAACAATACTGAGTGGCGGGAACCAGACCCTCCACTGCTGCCTCGGTGCTCCCCCCCCTCACCGCCACCTCCACCATGCCCTCGTGCCCTGCTGACTGCTGACTCTGCTGACTCTGCTGGGATGGCTGCTGTTGTAGTTGCTGATTCTGTTGTTGCCAATCTGAGGAAAAAATTCGGTATATTGGGTTTTTTTCATTATTTGTTATATTTTTGGTGTTTAGTTGTTGCTAATCTGAAAAAAATGTGGTATAGTATTTTTTTGCTGTATTTTCTGGGTTTTTTTTATGTTTTTTTGTAATTTGTTAACTTTTTTGTTGATAATCTGGTGAAAAAATTTGGTATATTAGCTTTTTTTCCCATTTTTCTGGTTATTTTTGCGGTTTTTTTGTAATTTGTTGCCTTTTTTGTTGCTAATCTGATGAAATAATTAGGTATATAAGGATTTTTTTCATTTTTCTGGTTATTTTTGCGGTTTTGTTTTAATTTGTTGACTTTTTTGCTGCTAATCTGGTGAAAAAATTAAGTTTATTAGTGATTTTTGTTTCATTTTTCTGGTTATTTTTGTTTTTCCTGTAATTTGTTGACTATTTTTGCTGCCAATCTAAGAAAACGAGGTAAATTTGAGTGTTTCATTTTTTTTTGTAAGATATTTTTTGGTGTTTTCTTGTAATTTGTTGACTGTTTTGTGGCTACTCTGAGAAAATGAGGTAAATTTGCGTTTTTTTTAAATAATTTGCTGGTTAATTTCGTTGTTTTGTTATTGTAGTTGATCTGAAAAAATTAGGTTTATTAGCGTTTTATTAAATTTTTCCGGTTATTTTTGCTGTTTTTCTTGTAGTTTGTTGACTTTTTTGTGGCTACTCTGATACTATGATGTAAATTAGCGTTTTTTACGTTATTTGCTGGTTAATTCGTTGTTTTGTTATTGTAATGGTTGACTTTTAAATGACTGTACTTTACGTTCATATATTTCCTCTGTATTGATGGTTATCCCCATGGATTGTATTTTTTTTTTTTTTTACATCTTGGCCTATAGCGCCTGTAGGCATTGACTTCTAAGGTTCGGATGGTAGGCTCTCTGGAGGTTCACTTGAGGGCTGTGGTGGTTGGCCCTCGCCCGTGGTGGCGCAGGCAGGATTGTTATAGTGACGCCTGTGATTAGAGGCTCATGCCCCCCGCTGTGTCCTCCGATGCACTCGCAATCCAAGGCAGAGTTAATGGGCAGGGCATGTGGGTGTTCTTAGGCCACTCGACGGTGCAGAAAGGTTTTATTTTCTTCGGGATCGAACTCGGGTCACCGAGAACGCCACTCGGAGACGCTAACCACTCTGCTACCGCCTCCCCCAAATATAAGGGTACATAGGTCTAAATAGGGTGAAGCATTGTAGTCATCAGAAAACTGACGCCAGATTCGTGTTCAGCGTGACGCAAAGCTGCGATGGACAAATTTTCATGAGAATCTGAGGTGTGAACATTTTCACCAAAATATGCAAAAATTATACCCCTTGGATTATTTCGGATTTTGACAAAAAATTTCGTTTTTTTTAAATAACTCAAAAACTATAAAGCCTAGACAAAAACGGTAAAAAGCCAAACATTTGGCAGGCAAAGACCTTTCTTTTGAGATATATGAAAATCCTTTTGGGATGTAAGTTACTGAATAATCGCGATTTGTTTATTTTTTCACAAAACATCAATTATCTCAAAAAGTATAAAAGGTAATGGAGTACGGATTGCAGCATAGGACAGCAATTTACTAGCACCACAACTTTGCTTCTATGCATTTCTTCCCGAGGACTAATAGTTACGTGGTAAAATGGCAAAAACGTGTTCGCCAACAATCTCGCCACATTTTCTGACCGCCTTTCTAGCGGGAAAAATATTTCGGTCACAGATCCGTGAATATTGTTATAAATAAGAACTGTTAGGCCTTCCATTTTCTAATCAAAGTATTTTCAAGATCATGGCTGGCGCTTTTTTTTTCTTCTTTTTTTTATAGTTTTTTTTTTTTTTTTTTTTTTTACACCAAGGAGTCAGGGTTTGTTATGGGCGGGAGAGTGACGGGTCTTTAGTGATGGGAGATAACACATAAAGGGAGAAGGAAGGTAAGGTGGGCATAGAAGGATGGGGAGAGATGCCATGAGAATATGTCATGGTTGAAAGTAAGTAAAAGCGTAGATTTAAAAAGGAAACAAGGAAAAACTGGTTCACAAATAGGGTGGTAAATGATTGGAATGGACTCAGTTGTCAGGTAGTTAGTGCGGAGTCATTAGGGAGCTTTAAAAGGAGGCTGGGTAATTTCATGGATGGGGATGAAAGGTGGATGTAGGTAGTGTTAAGTAACAGGAACTACCACGTGTAGGTCTCGCGGCCTCTTGTAGCTTCCTTATTATCTTATGTTCTTCTTATGTGCTGTTTAAAATGAGGTAATTAATCGTGTTTCATTCGTTTCTCCTGATAATCTTTTTTTTAAGTGTGTGTATTGGTTTGTGTGTGTCCGTGTGTGTCCGTGTGCGTGCGTGCGTGCGTGTGTGTGTGTGTGTGTGTGTGTGTGTGTGTGTGTGTGTGTGTGTGTGTGTGTGTGTGTGTGTGTGTGTGTGTGTGTGTGTGTGTGTGTGTGTGTGTGTGTGTGTGTCTGTGTGCGTGTGTGTGTGTGTACGTACCTCCCAGGCGTGTGTACTTGAGGGTGTACTTAGTAATGGGAGAGTTGCCATCCTGAGGCGCCTCCCACGCCAGTCTGACGGAGCGAGATGTCTTTTCCAGGATATGAAGAGAGCGAGGCAGGTCTGGAGGCTCTGAGGGAAGGAAATATTGATAAGTATTAGTGTGTTAATCTGAGTAAGAAATATGGAAATGGCAAGAGATAAGGAGAGTGATAGAGTACGATAAGGAGGAGGAGAGAGGAGGAGGAGAGGAGAGGAGGAGAGGAGGAGAGGAGAGGAGGAGAGGAGAGGAGAGTCTGGTGGTTCTGAGGGAAGGAAATGATTGAGTAAGTGGCTATATAAAAGTGTGTTAAAGTGGTAAAGCTGTGAGGTTAAAAACATGTAATACTAATAATTAGCCTACCGTAGATAACAGTCAAGTCGCCACCTGCAGTCATGTCGCCAGGCGCCAAATATTACGAATTATAGCCTCACTACTGATAATAACTAAGTAATAATAACCATCCATTTTGTTAGCATAATAGTAGAGGAATGAGTTTGAGCACGTCATAATATCAGCTACAAGTAAAAATAGTGTTAATAATGATAGTAATAATAGCAATGATAAAACACGTACCTTGCACCAGCAGAGTGACGGTGTTAGAGGCGTGCCCGTGCTGGTTCTCTGCCGTGCACACATAATGCCCGCCGTCCTCCCGCGCCACGCCCGTCACCACCAACTCCAACACCCTCTCGTGCTCCCCGCCCACACCCACGCCCACACTGCTCTCCCGCACCTCGTACCTGTGGGCGGAAAACCTAATCACTACCATAACTACCACCTTCACTACCATAACTCCCACTATCAAGGCCGTTTCTTACTGTATGCGAACTAGTCGGTTGCACAGGGCCCCCGAAGCCACCAAGGGGCCCCTAGCTGCCATTATATCCTTTTTTTATTTTAGAATCTAGTCTCTTTTCCTTTTAAAGTGCACCAGATTGATGCTTTTAGATATTTAGGCATGCGTAAGACAACCTTAGAGGGCTTGAAATGATAATCCCCCCACCATAGTTTGACAAAATAGGGCCCCAAAACAGCATTTCGCTCGCATAGGGTCCTCCCAAAAGGCTAGATAGAGACGGCACTGCTTACTATTAACTTCATATTCAAGGCAAATCAACAACAGCAAAACATAATACTAAGCACAACAACAACAACTGGAGAAAGAAAACCAGCCAGATATCAAAGAAAACTGAGATATTTGAAGGTAAACTAAACTAAATTTCTCTCTAACCTGTAGTGATTCCTTCTATGTGATGCGAGCTACCTACCTACTACAACTACCACTAACTATATCCTCAAATTTAAGGCATTTTAACAACAGCAAACCATAATACTGATCACAACAACAACAACGAGAAAGAAAACTCAGCTAGATATTAAAGAAAACGGAAATATTTTAAGGGATCCTAAACTAAATTCTCCTCTACCTGTATGACTCCTTCTGTGTGATGCGAGCTACCTACCACAACTACCACTAACTATATCCTCAAATTTAAGGCATTTTAACAACAGCAAACTATAATCCTGATCACAACAACAACGGGAGAAAGAAAACGGCCAGACATAAGACCATAAGAACATAAGAACATAAGAAAATAAGGAAACTACAAGAGAATACAGAACAAAATGAACAAGAAATTGACAAGCTATCAAAGAAAACTGAGCTATTTTATGAGATACTAAACTAAATAAACTCCTCTGACCTATATGCTTCCTTCTGTGTGATGCGAGTTCCGTCCTTCAGCCAAGAGAGCGTCATAGGCTGGTCTCCCATGATAGGACAGCGTAGTACAGCGTGTCCTCCTGTTCCCCTACGCTGACGTTGGTGTTGCGTACGGTAAAGCGAGGAGGAGCTGTGAAGAGAAAAGATATAGATAGAGCTGTGAATACAAAAAGATAAGGTGTGAATAAAAAAGATAACAACATAAGAACATAAAAGAATAAGGAGTATGGGCAAGGATGACTGACTGACTGACTGATTGGGTGACTAACTGACTGACTGATTGGATGACTAACTGACTGACTGATTGACTGATTGGGTGACTAACTGACTGACTGATTGACTGATTGGGTGACTAACTGACTGACTGATTGGGTGACTAACTGACTGACTGATTGGGTGACTAACTGACTGACTGATTGGGTGACTAACTGACTGACTGATTGACTGATTGGGTGACTAACTGACTGACTGATTGGGTGACTAACTGACTGACTGATTGGGTGACTAACTGACTGACTGATTGGGTGACTAACTGACTGACTAATTGGGTGACTGACTGATTGGGTGACTAACTGACTGACTGAATGAATGATTGGATGACTGACTGACTCACTGATTGGGTGACTGACTGGCTGATTGGGTGACTGACTGACTGACTGATTGGGTGACTGACTGACTGATTGGATGACTGACTGACTGACTAATTGGGTGCCTGACTGACTTACTGATTGGGGAACTAACTGCTGACTGACTGACTGACAGACTGACTTACTGATTGGGGAACTAACTGACTGACTGAATCACAGCCTCTGAAGCTACAAGAGGCCGTGAGACCTACACGTGGTAGTTCCTGAAGATGAATACCAAAAGATACAACGAATAACTGAATGTGTTTTAGGGTGAGGGCCCGAGGGGGAATGGCTGCTGTGAATTGGGATGTATAGGAGAGGAGATAGGAGATATAGGTAGATGTATATTAATGAATGCAAGAAGAAGAGTAATTCAGGAATGTAAAGAAGGAATTGTGTGTGTGTGTGTGTGTGTGGTGTGTGTGGTGTGTGGTGTGTGGGGTGGTGGGTGGGTGGGTGTGGTGGGGTTGGGGGTGTTTTGTGTGTGTGTGTGTGTGTGTTTTGTGGGTGGGGTGTCGAGTATGTAGGATGTGAAAGATAAAAAATAAAATGCTAAAAAAAAAATGAAAAGATTGAAGGAGAGAGAGAAAGAGAGAAGAGAGAGAGAGAGAGAGAGAGAGAGAGAGAGAGAGAGAGAGAGAGAAGAGAGAGAGAGAGAGAGAGAGAGAGAGAGAGAGAGAGAGAGAGAGAGAGAGAGAGAGAGAGAGAGAGAGAGAGAGAGAGAGAGAGAGAGAGAGAGAGAGAGAGAGAGAGAGAGAGAGAGAGAGAGAGAGAGAGAGAGAGAGAGAGAGAGAGTATCCAAAAAAAGGAATAAGGGAAAACACACAACATATTACAAAAAAAATAGGCGAAAAATCATAAAAAAAGAGAAAAAGACTAACCAACACTTCGGGCTCTAGAAAGAACGCGAGAAAGTATCTAAAACAAAGAAAAAGGAAAAATAACACAACAGATAACAAAAAAGAGCCACAAGAAAGACACAAGAAGGAAGATGTGATTAACCAACACTCCAGACGCCTTACCATTGACCGTCAGCTTCACCACCTTGCTCTGCCCCGCCCCGATACCATTGGTGGCCTCGCACAAGTAGCGCCCCTCCGCCTCCTTGGTCACGTGATGCAGCACCAGCGTCCCATTGGCTAGCTGCTGCACGCCGCTGCCACCATTTATGTCCCGGTACCTGCCTGCTGCGGGACCTGGAAGCGAGAAGGCAGAGAATGTGAGCTTTTTGATGTTTTAACCACAACAATTTAATAATCTTTTTAGTATTAACTTTGTCATCTTGTGTTTTCCTATCTCCTTTTTTACTCAACTTATTTTTGACCCAAGGTAGGCTAAGTTAAGGTAAAGATGGGGGTATACGCTATGCTGAGCGAGGCCTCGGTGCTTATCTCCGTCGCATTAGCCTTAAAGATGGAAGATAAGCCTACAGGCGCTATAGGCTCAACGAAAAGAAATATATGTATAAAAATCCCTCGACTAACCTTGTGACTCCTTCCTCCACACCACCCTGGGGAGCGGGAATCCCTCCGTCTTGCAGTGGATCACGGCGCCTCCACCTCGCTCCACACTCTGGTCCACCGGCTCGGACACCCAGCGCGGCGGTACTGGAAGAGACACACACAAGGACAAGTTAGTGGAGTCACCCCTCACCCTTTTCTTTAATCTCCTTTTCGACGTTGTTTGATAGAAAATGGGAAATGAGGAACGTTGCCCGATTAACATTTCTTGCGTCCTTTGGTGGCTGAGAATTGTAGAGTTTAAAAATGGGTTGAAGGAACTAAACTGATTGCTTTGTAGTTTTTTCCTATTTCTAAAGTTGAAAAAATGTGTTGAAAGAACTTAAACTGGTTGCTTTGTACAGTTTTTTTTTCCAATTTTATAGTTGAGAAAATGGGTTGAAAGAACTTAAACTGGTTGATATGTAGTTTTTTCCTACTGTTTAAGTTGAAAAATGGGTTGAATGAACTAAAACTGATTGAAATGTACAGTTTTACCAATTTTTTAAAGTTGAAAAAATGGGTTGAATGAACTAAAACTGGTTGAAATGTACAGTTTTTTCCAATTTTTTAAAGTCGAAAAAATAGGTTGAAAGAACTTAAACTGGTTGATATGTAGTTTTTTC
>JACEEZ010017776.1:90000-97500 GCA_016584305.1 Chionoecetes opilio
CTCTCTCTCTCTCTCTCTCTTCTCTCTCTCTCTCTCTCCTCTCTCTCTCTGTAACCCCTACATCCCCCCCTTCGTCAACTTTCATCCCCTTCGTCGTCCCCTTCGTCAACTTTCACCCCCTTCATCAACACATACATCTCTTCTCTCTCTCTCTCTCTCTCTCGTCTCTCCTCGTCTCCTCTCTTCCCTCTTCTCTCTCTCTCTCTCTCTCTCTCTCTCTCTCTCTCTCTCTCTCTGTAACCCCTATATCCCCCCCTTCGTCAACTTTCATCCCCTTCGTCAGCCCCTTCGTCAACTTTCATCCCCTCCGTCAGCCCCTTCGTCAACTTTCACCGCCTTCGTCAGTCTACGTACCGAGCACCTTGACCGTCACGGCCTGGCTGCTGCGCTCCCCTCCCGTGGTGGCGGCGGCGCACGAGTACCGCCCGTCGTCGCTGCCCTTCTGCACGTTCTTGATCA
This sequence comes from Chionoecetes opilio, assembly GCA_016584305.1. Taxonomy (NCBI): domain Eukaryota; kingdom Metazoa; phylum Arthropoda; class Malacostraca; order Decapoda; family Majidae; genus Chionoecetes; species Chionoecetes opilio. The sequence goes on from JACEEZ010017776.1 coordinate 90,460, forward strand.
CCAGGGAGCCGTTCGTGTGCACCACCTGCCGCACACTGAGGGGCAGCAGCTTGCCTTCTGTGGGGGGAGAAGGGGGGGGGGGCAAGGATGACTAACTGATGGGGTGGGTGACTTACTGACTGGGAGACTTGACTGAATGACTAAGTAAATGGTTAAAAAGCTAGCTGACTTGACTGATTATTTGATTCAATGATGGATAAATTGACTGACTGAGCAGACATGTAAGTGACTAACTGACTGATTGGGTGACTAACTGACTGACTGACTGATTGGGTGACTGACTGACTGATTGGGTGACTGACTGACTGATTGGGTGACTGACTGACTGATTGGGTGACTGACTGACTGATTGGGTGACTGACTGACTGATTGGGTGACTGACTGACTGATTGAGTGACTGACTGACTGATTGGGTGACTGACTGACTGATTGGGTGACTGACTGACTGATTGGGTGACTGACTGACTGATTGGGTGACTAACTGACTGATTGGGTGACTGACTGACTGATTGGATGACTGACTGACTGATTGGGTGAGTGACTGACTGATTGGGTGACTAACAGACTGATTGGGTGACTAACTGACTGATTGGGTGACTGAACTGCGACTAATATGGAGATTGACGTGTTACAGATCCATAGCAACTGACTTCAACGTGATGATTGACTGAATATGGACTAATAATGACTGATTGTACACACAGGTGACTACACACGTACACACTCACCTTTGTACCATGTGGCGTGGGGATGGGTAGCGCCAGGGGACGAGGTGAGGGAAATGAGCAGCTCCCCCGCCACTGCCGTCACACTCCCATGGGCCGACACACGTGGGGCACGACCATGGGGGGGGGGGGTGCGGTGGAAGTGGGTTAAATGATGGTATATATGATGATGAATGATGTGACAAACAGAGATGGCTACACAGCGCCAAATAGTGGATGATTATGAGGCCAGAGACAATGAATACCATGAAAGCTGCACTCGTTGGTGTACTGAATATGTACGTAGTTGTAGTAGTGATAGAGACGATATAGTAGTTATGTAGATAGTATAATAGTTTAAAAAAAAAAAAAAAAAAAAAAGAGTGTGGTAGTAGTAGATAGTATTGGTAGTATGAGTATAGTAGTAGTAGTGAGTAGTAGTTAGTAGTAGATTGGTATAGTAGTGAGTGTTGGGTATGAGGGCATTGACAGGTGTTAATTAAGAACCTGGCATAGCCCCTAACCCCCTTTTGTTGATTACCTGTTAATAAATTAATGGAGTGAGTTACAGATCCAATAGCAAACTGACTTCACCGATGATTTGACTTAATAATGGACTAATAATGACTGATTTAACACACACACACACACGTACACACACACCTTTATACCAGGTGCGCGTGTGGATGGGGTAGCCGCCCACGGGACAGGTGAGAATGAGCAGCTCCCCCGCCACGGCCGTCACATCCCCCATGGGACGCACCACGGGCACACCTGGGGGGGGGGGGGGGTGAAGTGTTAAATTGATGGTTATTATAGTGAACATCAAACAGAAAGGCTACACAGACGCCAAATAGTGATGATTATGAGGCCAGAGACAATGAATACCATGAAAAACTGCTCGTGTGTGTATAAAAAGTAGTGGTAGTAGTAGTAGTAGTAGTAGTAGTAGTAGTAGTAGTAGTAGTAGTAGTATAGTAAAAAAAAAAAAAAAAAAAAAAATAAAAAAATAAAAAAAAAAAAAAAAAAAAAAACAAAAAAAAAGTAAAAAGAAAAAGAAAAAGTAGTAGTTATAGTAGTCTATAGTAGTTGTTTAGTTACTCGTAGTAGTGTGTGGTAGTGCATTCGCGACGTTGTTAATTAAAAGCCCTGGCATACCCCCCCTACCCCCTTTTTTTTTATTACCTGTTAAAGTAAATTGAAAAACAGTGGGACATTTGATGCACTTTGTCCTACTCTGATGTAGGGGGGTCGAGCCCCAAGTCATGCCGTCTCACTTAAACTCTACCTCTCTCGATACTCTCTTCATAGTAAATAATATGTAAATCATAGCGAATAATATAATTGTCAGTTTTCGTTGTACGGGAAAAAACTAAGAGATGGATGGACCCACTCCATTTCCTCGGCTTAGAGGAGAGAGAGAGAGAGAGGAGAGTACGAGAGAAGAAGAGGAGACGAGGAGAGAGATGAGAGAGAGAGAGAGAGAGAAGAAGAAAGAAAGAAAGAAAGAAAGAAAGAAAAAAGTAAGGTTGAGTGTTCTCCAATATTTTTTTCTTTCCTTTCTGACTTCAACTTTTTTGTCTCTCTATATTTGTTTATCCAATAGTGATATTTTGTTTTCTTGTTGACTTGCCTTCGCTTTCTTTCTATTCTTTCCTTTGGTTATTTTTTTTTTTTAAAGTTTTCTGAATCTTTTGTTTCATTTTTTTTATTGGATCTATTTTTTTCATGTCTTTTTTTTTTTTATTCCTACTTTTTTTTTTTTTTTTTTTTTTTTCTTTTTTTGCAGGTGGGTTTTTTTATTTTTTTTATTCCCTCTTTTTTTTCTTTAACAATTTCCGTCTTTCTAATGTTTTCAAGCACTCTTTTCTATCTTTTCTGAGTCTTTATTCTTGATTTCCTTCCTTTCTCCCTCTTTCTAATGTCCTCAAGCACTCTTTTCTGAGTTTTTCCTCTTCTTTTCCTTCCTTTTTCCCTCTTTCTAATGTTTTCAGGCACTCTTTTCTATCTTTTCTGTGTCTTCTTTCTTGATTTCCTTCCCTTCTCCCTCTTTCTCACCTCCTAAACCACATATAAACCCTTTCTCCTCTTTCTCACCTTCCTAAACCACATATAAACCCTTTCTCCTCTTCCTCACCTCCTAAACCACATATAAACCCTTTCTCCTCTTTCTCACCTCTAAACCACATATAAACCCTTTCTCCTCTTCCTCACCTCCTAAACCACATATAAACCCTTTCTCCTCTTTCTCCTCCTCTTCCTCACCTCCTAAACCACATATAAACCCTTTCTCCTCTTCCTCACCTCCTAAACCACATATAAACCCTTTTCTCCTCCTTTCTCCCTACCTTTTTTTCCTCACCTCCTAAACACATAAACATTTTCTCTCTTCTCCCCTTTCCTCACCCTAAACATAAAACCCTATCTTTCATTCCCTAGCCTTTCTCTTGTCTGTTTCCCTTATTCTTATCTCTTAAACCACCTAAACCCTTGTCCTAACCCTCCTATCACCTAAACCCTCCTACTCCTTTACTTTCTCAACTTAATAAACCAATATAAAACCTTTTCCCTCCTTTTAGTCATTCTCGTCCTATTCCTACGCTTTCTCTCCTTCCAAACCACATATAAAACCAATCTTTCACTCCTCACTCTCCTCCTTCCTCCTCCTCCTCCTCCTCCTCCTCCTCCTCTTCTTCCTCCTCCTCCTCCTCTTCTTCCCCCTCCTCCTTCCCCGCCTCACCGTAAACATTCAGCCGTGCCGCGTGGAAGACGGTCCCCAAGGCGTTCTGGGCGCCGCATCGGTACAGTCCCCCGTCCAGGGCCGCGGCGGAGCTGATGTTGACGTGGGAGATGACGTCACCATCCACACTCACGTACTGTCCCAAAACCAACCTGGGGAAAAGGCGGGAAAAGGGAGTTAGAAGATTTGTTGTGAAGAAGAGTTAGCTATGGATTTGTTTTTAGTATATTGGTATTTTTTATTTTTGTTTCGCTTCCATGCTTCTTCTTGTGGTTTTTTTTGTGTGTGTGGAAAGTTAGAAAGTGATTCAGAGGATTTATTTATTGTGCAAGTGATTGAAGAGTTACGATTTGTTTGTATTATTGGGTATAGTATTGCGTATATTATAGACTTTTTCTTTTTACTCTTGCTTCAAATTGTTTTTCTGAGTGTGTGGAGTGGATAGAGTTCATTGTGTTAAGAGTTATGGATTTTTTTTTTTTTTTTTTTTTTTTTGAAAGGGGCATGTATTTTTTGTAGTGTCTGACTTTTTACTCTCTGTCTTGTTTGTTTGTCTTCTGTTATTCATTTTACTTCCCCTCTATCTCTTTTTTTTTTTTTTTTAACTATTCCTCCAGTTCTCCTCTCCTCTAACTCCTCCTCCTCCTCCTCCTCCTCCTCCTCCTCCTCCAAAAAGCACCATTTCTAATTCCTCTCCTCCCTCCTTCTAACACTCCTTCCCTTCTTCTTTCTCCTCCTTACTTCCTCCTTCTCCCTTCTCCTACTCCCGCAACGTCTCCTTTCTTCCCTCCTCCATATCCTTTTCCTCCAAGACCTTCTCTATCTCAAACACCACCACCATCACCTACTCTTTCTCTTCTTCCTTTGTATTCCTTGGTATTCCTTTGTATTCCTTGATATTCCTTTGTATTTCTTTGTATTCCTTTGTATTCCTTTGTATTCCTTTGTATTCCTAGTATTCCTCTTCTTCCTACCACAACAATCTCTATCTACCACAACTTCTCTATCTCAAATACTACCACCAACACTTCCACCTCCTCTTCTCCCCACCACAAGACCTCCAACCAGTCTCCAGTCTCCAGTCCAACCAGTCTCCAGTCCAACCAGTCTCCTTCCTGTTTTCTTCCTCCCGCTCCTTACCTTCTCCTCCTTTTCCTCCAACCAGTCTCCACCTTCCCTTCTTCCTTACCTCCTCCTTTTCCTTTTCTCCTTCTCCTTTACCTCCAACCAATCCTCCTTCTCCTCCAACAACTAACACCTCTTTCTCAAACACCACCACCACCACAACACCACAAGACCTACCTGTCGGAGTGTCTCACAGGGAAGCCATCGAGCGTCCAGGCGACTGAGGGCGTGGGGTTCCCGGCGGCGATGCACTTGAGGCTCACCGAGGCCCGGCTGCAGGGTCTGCTCGATAAATCTGTACTTCAACACCGGCAGCGTGTCTGGAGAAGGCGAGACAGAAGGAAAAAGGTTAGGGAAAAGAAGAAGAGAACCACCCCCCCAAAAAAAATAAAAAAAAATATGCCGACTTTCCACAAAATAAAAATAGTGAACATAAAAAAAACTCCCTTTTCACAAAACAGAATTTGTGAGATGTGAAACAAAAATCAAAGGAAGAAAGAAGATGTCTGTAGAAGGGGAGAAAGAGGGGGAAAGGTTATGGAAAAGAAGACAAAAAAACAAATCCCAAATGCCCATCATCATCATCATCAGCCAAAAAACCTAGAAATAGTAAGCAAGGAAAAAAATGCCCATAAAAAACCCACAAAAATTGTAAGAAATTAATAAAAAATCAAAAGAAGATAAAAATAAATCAAATGATAACTGAATAAATGAGAGAGAGAGAGAGAGAGAGAGAGAGAGAGAGAGAGAGAGAGAGAGAGAGAGAGAGAGAGAGAGAGAGGAGAGAGAGAGGAGAGAGAGGAGAGAGAGAGAGAGAGAGAGAGAGAGAGGAGAGAGAGAGAGAGAAGAGAGAGAGAGAGAGAGAGAGAGAGAGAGAGAGGAGGAGAGAGACGAGAGAGAGAGAGAGAGAGAGAGAGAGAGAGAGAGAATATTAGATGGACAAGAATGAACCTGTACTTCAGCACCGGCAGCGTGTCTGAAGAGGGTGAGACGGAAGGAAAAATTTAAAAAGATTCCAGAGAAGAGTTCTGAAGGTGAGAGAAATGAAAAAAGCTTATGAGAAAGAAGCTGATAGAACCCCCAAAATGAAAAAAGCTTAGAGAAAGAAGCTGATAGAACCCCCAAATGAAAAAAGCTTATGAGAAAGAAGCTGATAGAACCCCCAAAATGAAAAAAGCTTATGAGAAAGAAGCTGATAGAACCCCCAAAATGAAAAAAGTTATGAGAAAGAAGCTGAAAAACCCCCAAAATGAAAAAAGGTTATGTGAAAGAAGCTGAAAAACCCCCAAAATGAAAAAAGGTTCTGAGAAAGAAGCTGAAAACCCCCAAAATGAAAAAAGTTATGTGAAAGAAGCTGAAAAACCCCCAAAATGAAAAAAGTTATGAGAAAGAAGCTGATTGAACCCCCAAAATGAAAATAGGTTATGAGAAAGAAGCTGCAAAACCCCCAAAATGAAAAAAGGTTATGAGAAAGAAGCTGAAAAACCCCAAAAATGAAAATAGTTATGGGAAAGCTGACAGAACCCCCAAAATGAAAAAAGTTACGGAAAGAAGCTGATAGAACCCCCAAAAAGAAAAAAATATATGAGAAAGAAGCTGATAGAACCCCCAAAATGAAAAAAGTTATGTGAAAGAAGCTGATAGAACCCCCAAAATGAAAAAAGTTATGAGAAAGAAGCTGATAGAACCCCCAAAATGAAAAAAGTTATGAGAAAGAAGCTGATAGAACCCTCAAATGAAAATAGTTATGAAAGAAGCTGAAAACCCCCAAAATGAAAAAAGTTATGAGAAAGAAGCTGAAAAAAAACCCCAAAATGAAAAAAAGGATATGAGAAAGAAGCTGATAGAACCCCCAAAATGAAAAAAGTTATGAGAAAGAAGCTGATAGAACCCTCAAAATGAAAAAAGTATGAAAGAAGGTGCAAAACCCCCAAAATGAAAAAAGTTATGAGAAAGAAGCTGATAGAACCCCCAAAATGAAAGAACCTTATGGGAAAGAAGCTGAAAAAAACCCCCAAATGAAAAAAGGTTATGAGAAAGAAGCTGAAAAACCCCCAAAATGAAAAAAGTTATGAGAAAAAAGCTGATAGAACCCCCAAAATGAAAAAAGGTTATGAGAAAGAAGCTGAAAAAACCCCCAAAATGAAAAAGGTTATGAGAAAGAAGCTGATAGAACCCCCAAAATGAAAGAACCTTATGGGAAAGAAGCTGAAAAACCCCCCCAAATGAAAAAGGTTATGAGAAAGAAGCTGATAGAACCCCCAAAATGAAAACAGTTATGGGAAAGAAGCTGATAGAACCCCCAAAACTGAAAAAAGGTTATGAGAAAGAAGCTGAAAGAACCCCAAAATGAAAAAAAAGTTATGAGAAAGAAGAAAACCCTCAAAAATGCCCCAGAAAACAGAAATACATAGTAGTAAATGAAAAAAATATCAGAGGAAGAAAGTTAAAAAAGTCTGTACAAGGTGGGAC
>JACEEZ010017776.1:105000-130036 GCA_016584305.1 Chionoecetes opilio
CTTCAAACTGTTTTCTTTTATTTTTTCGCCTTTTTTTCCTGCAATATATTTTTTCTTCTGAATTCAACTTTTTTTATTTTATTATATTTTCTTAAGTTTTATATTTGATTTGGTTTCTTGTGTGAACGATGTATTTAAATTTATTTTGTAGATTTGTGAAAAACTATGTGGTTTTTTATTGTGTGTGTGTGTGTGTGTGTGTGTGTGTGGTGTGTGTGTGTGTGTGTGTGTGTGTGGTGTGTGTGTTTGTGTGTGTGTGTGTGTTGTGTGTGCAAGTTTATTTGTATGTATTAGCGTGACTCTTGATTTGCATGTGAACTTGATGAGTGTGTGTGGGTGTGTGTGTGTGTGTGGTGTGTGTGTGTGTATGTGTGTTTGTGTGTATGTATGTAGAGCAGCTAACAAGCACACACACACACACACACACACACACACACACACACACACACACACACACACACACACACACACACACACACACACACACACACACACACACACACACACACACACACACAAGCACAAGCACAAGCACAAGCACAAACACACACACACACACACACACACACAGACCAAAAAAACTAAAACAAAAACATTCCTTCTTCTTTCATCCCTTCTCCCTCCATCTTCTTCCATCTCCCTCCCCCTCTTCCCCTCTCTCCCCCCTTCCCCCTTCCCCTTCCCCTCTCCCCATCTCCTCCCCCTTCCCTCTCCCCTCTCCCTCTCTTTCCCTCTCTCTCCCATTTTCCTTACATCTCTATCCCTATCCTTTCCCCTCTCCCCATCTCCCTTTCCTTCCCTCCCCTCCTCTCTCCCTCTACCTCCTCTCTTCCCCCCTTTTCTCCCCCTTAACCTCCTCTTTCACTCCCTCCCTTCCCCCACAACCCCTTACCCCTACCCTCTCCCCATCCCCCATCCCAACCCTCCCACCCTCACACCCACCACTCTCCCCTTCTACCACCCTCCCCCCTCCATCCCCAACCTTCCCACCCTCACGCCCACCACTCTCCCCATCTACCACCCTCCCCCCTCATCCCCCACCTCCCTTCCCTCCACCCACCCACCCCTTCCCCTTCACGCCCACCACCCTCCCCCCTCCATCCCCCACCTCCCTTCCCTTCCCTCCACCCACCCCCCCTTCACACCCACCACTCTCCCCCCTCCATCCCCCACCTCCCTTCCCTTCCCTCCACCCACCCCTTCCCCTTCACGCCCACCACCCTCCCCCCTCCATCCCGCACCTCCCTTCCCCTCCACCCACCCCCTTCACGCCCACCACTCACCGCCCAGAGACAATACCGCAGTGCCGAGAGCCGAGTCGTGATAGCCATGGGCGTGACATTGGTACACGCCCGAGTCCCCCGCCCCGACCCCCACCACCCTCAGGATCCTGCCGCGCCCCCCTGGCATCCTCAGGCGGGACCCGGGACGCAGGGGCACGCCGTCCTTCAGCCACGACACCTGGTTCACGGGGGAGCCTGCAGGAGGGAAGGACAGAGCAACATTAGTATTAGAAAAAATGGAAAATTAAAAAAACTATAAACTAGAAAATGAAAAAAAATATATAAAAAAACTAGTAGATTGAAAGAAGATAGAAGTAAGGAATATTTGAGTGAAGGATGTGATACAGGGTCAAGGAACAAAGGGTAGGGTAGGAACAACGCTATATAGTATAGAAAGAGAAAAACAGGTTAACTTCCTAAGAAACAAGGTCCTTAAACATAGCTTCCCTGAATTAGCAAATAAAAATATAGTAGAATAAAATAAAATATGATAAAATTTGAAGAGCAAAATATATAACCCCTAAAAACAAGGCCATTAAGGAGAGAAGGGTGGGATAAGAACATTAGAAGACAAGGAAAATTTTTATAACTATGAAAAAAACTAGAAATTTGAAAGAACAACATTAAGAAAATGAAATGTTGTATGTAGGATGTGGTAAGAATAACATTACCGTAGATAACAGTGAATGATAACAAAATGACACAGACTTTCCAGATAGCCCCTTCTAACTTTCCTGAAATCATGGATGTAGAAATGTAAGTATTAACGCCACCACACGTCTGTAAATAACAAAGAAACGTAGAACTGGCGACTTCACTGTTATCTACGGTAGATCAAATGGATATATAAAAAAAACGAAATAAAAAACTACAATATTAAAAGAATGTAAAAAAAGGAGATTTAAGTTGAAGGATGTGATGAAAGTGACAATAGGAAAAAAGAGGAAATGTTGAATTGTAGGATGTGATGCAGGATATTAGAGAAAAAAAGGGAAAATTTTAGAAAGTAAAGAGAAGGAAGGAGTTTAGGAGGATTTTAGGAGTTTAGGAGTTTAGAAGGAGTTTAGGAAGATTTTAGGAGTTTAGGAGTTTAGAAGGAGTTTAGGAGGAAGGAGATAATAAGGATGTAGTAAGAATAATATTACAAAAACGAAAATTTGAATTGATGAATATAATACAAATGAAAATAGAAAAAAATATGTCAGGCAATAAAATAAAATAAATCTGAGAAAATAATATAAATGTAGGATAAAGATAAGGATATTTTTGAAGGATTACGAAGGATAAGAAGGAATCATATCATAGGAATTTAGGATGATAACAGAATACAAACACAGACAAAAAAATGACATGAATAAAGTAAATAAAGATAAATAAAGATAAATAAAGATAAATAAAGATAAATAAAGTAAATAAAGATAAATAAAGATAAATAAAGATAAATAAAGATAAATAAAGATAAATAAAGATAAATAAAGTAAATAAAGATAAATAAAGATAAATAAAGTAAATAAAGATAAATAAAGATAAATAAAGTAAATAAAGTAAATAAAGATAAATAAAGTAAATAAAGATAAATAAAAATAAATAAAGTAAATAAAGATAAATAAAGTAAATAAAGTAAATAAAGATAAATAAAGATAAATAAAGATAAATAAAGATAAATAAAGATAAATAAAGTAAATAAAGATAAATAAAGATAAATAAAGATAAATAAAGATAAATAAAGTAAATAAAGATAAATAAAGATAAATAAAGATAAATAAAGATAAATAAAGTAAATAAAGATAAATAAAGATAAATAAAGTAAATAAAGTAAATAAAGATAAATAAAGATAAATAAAGATAAATAAAGATAGATAAAGTAAATAAAGATAAATAAAGTAAATAAAGATAAATAAAGATAAATAAAGATAAATAAAGATAAATAAAGTAAATAAAGAAAAATAAAGATAAATAAAGATAAATAAAGATAAATAAAGTAAATAAAGATAAATAAAGATAAATAAAGTAAATAAAGATAAATAAAGATAAATAAAGATAAATAAAGTAAATAAAGATAAGTAAAGTAAATAAAGATAAATAAAGATAAATAAAGATAAATAAAGATAAATAAAGTTAAATAAAGTAAATAAAGATAAATAAAGTAAATAAAGATAAATAAAGTAAATAAAGAAATAAATAAAGATAAATAAAGATAAATAAAGAGAAAAATAAAGATAAATAAAGATAAATAAAGAGAAATAAAGAGAAAAATAAAGAGAATAAAGATAAATAAAGATAAATAAAGATAAATAAAGTAAAAAGAAAATAAAGTAAATTAAAGATAATAAAGTAAATAAAGATAAATAAGTAATAAGATAAATAANGGAGAGAGAGAGAGAGAGAGAGAAGGGAGAGAGAGAAGAGAGAAAAAGGGAGAGAGGAGGGGAAGAGAGAAGGAAGAGGAGAGAGAGAGAGACGAGAGGAGAGGAGAGGAGAGAGGAGAGCGAGAGGAGAGCGAGAGCGAGAGGGGAGAGAAGCGAGAGCGAGACGAAGAGAGAGAGAGAGAGCGAAGAGCTGAGGGAGAGCAGAGCGAGACAGAGCGACGCCAGAGAGACGAGGCGAGAGCGAGACAGAGAGAGAGAGAGAGAGGCGTAGAGGAGAGAGAGAGAGAGAGAGATGTAAGAGAGAAGAGAGAAGGGAGAAAGAGAGAGAGAGGGAGAAGAGGACGAGAGAGAGAGGAGATAGAGACAGCGACGGAGAGAGAGAGTCCAGAGAGAGAGAGAGAGAGAGAGAGAGAGAGAGAGAGAGAGAGAGAGATGAGGAGAGAAGAGAGAGAGAGAGAGAGAGAGAGAGAGAGAGAGGAGAGAGAGGAGAGAGAGAGAGAGAGAGAGAGAGAGAGAGAGAGAGAGGAGAGAGAGAGAGAGAGAGACGAGATGAGAGAGAGAGAGAGAGAGAGAGAGGAGAGAGAGAGAGAGAGAGAGAGAGAGAGAGAGAGAGAGAGAGAGAGAGATGAGAGAGAGAGAGAGAGAGAGAGAGAGAGAGAGAGAGAGAGAGAGGAGAGAGAGAGAGAGAGAGAGAGAGAGAGAGAGAGAGAGTAGAGAGAGAGAGAGAGAGAGAGAGAGGAGAGAGAGAGAGAGAGAGCGAGGAGAGAGAGAGAGAGAGAGAGAGAGAGAGAGAGAGAAAATATAATATTTAGTATTTTTAATAGACTATTTTTAATATTGAGAATTTTTAATATTGAGAATTTTTAAAATTGAGTATTTATATTATTGAGTATTTTTAATAGTTTTTTTTAATATTGAGCTTTTTTAATAAGAGCTTTTTTAATATTGAGCTTTTTTTTTATTGAGCTTTTTTAATATTGAGCTTTTTTAATATGGAGTTATTTTTAATATTGATTTTTTTAATGTTTTTTTTAATATCGAGATTATTTAAAATTGAGTTTTTGTTTAATATTGAGTTTGTTAGTATTGAGTATTTTTAATATTGAGCTTTTGTTGATATTGAGTTTTTTTCATATTGAGCTATTTAATAGAGCTTTTTTAATATTGAGCTTTTCCAATATTGAGCTTTTTTGATATTGAGTTTTTTTAATATTGAACTTTTTTTATAGTTTTTTTTTTAAATTGAGTTTTTTTTAGAGAGCGCTACTTCCCTCTCATTTACTCACTGTGAAGGGATATTTTTTACTCATGTCCCCAAAGCCTGCCTCATAACAGCCTCTCATTCTCCCCTCATCCCGCCAGGCCTCCCAATGTCCGGTTTTAATGCGGCGTGTCCAATTAATGATGTCCCCATTACCTCCGGGGCCAGCGCACTTCAAATTTAATGATTCCAACAGCCTTTTTTTCTCTCTCTCTCTCTCTCTCTCTCTCTCTCTCTCTCTCTCTCTCTCTCTCTCTCTCTCTCTCTCTCTCTCTCTCTCTCTCTCTCTCTCTCTCTCTCTCTCTCTCTCTCTCACACAATTCGAGTCTCACTTTAGAAAATTCTAAAGTATTTCTCACACCTTTGTTGTTGTAATTATATAGGGGAAAAATAAGTGTGATTTGTTTTGAGTTTTTATTAGGTTTGCCTTGGGTTTTTGACGGAATTTCTCTTTTCCTTTTTCAGCCATATCTCTCTCTCTCTCTCTCTCTCTCTCTCTCTCTCTCTCTCTCTCTCTCTCTCTCTCTCTCTCTCTCTCTCTCTCTCTCTCTCTCTCTCTCTCTCTCTCTCTCTCTCTGGTACCCATTTTAGTATCCAGCAGCAGTAATTGATCGGGGAAAAAAATCAAATAAGTTCCCGAAATAACACAATTATTACCACAATGAGACTGATTCATTTTTTTATCCAGCGTCCACATCTCAAAGCAAAATCTGGATACCGTGAAAATAATACCAAAAATTCAGAAAATACTTGGAATGGCTTTACCAGTATTCAATCCTGGTTTTGATACACAATAAATGTATGCAACGCTATTTTCGTTTTTAATCTGTAATTATTAAGCCTCGGTGAAAGAAATATTCCGCATGTAAATATTATAAGGGAAAATATAATAGCTGTTTTAATTTAGAAATGACATAGAAATACATGCACCAGTGGGATTCAGTCCTTGCCTCATCTTTTTGTTATTAATTTCTGTTTTTGTTTTATGATTATATTGAAAAGTATTGAGTTTTATGAAGCTCAAAGATAAAATCAATAATTATAGTAATATTTTTATCAATTATACAACAGTTAGTGAATATTTTCCAAGGATTCATTTCATAATTTCATTGTAATTGATCATTTCTATATTACATGCAATAATCATGCAATAATACATGAACAAAATAACCAACACTACACACACACACACGCACACACACACACACCACACACACACACACACACACACACACACACACACACCCCACAACACACAAACACACACACAACACACACACAATACACACACACCAAACACACACACACACACAAACAAGCAGAAAAAAACAATACACAAAAAAACACAGGCAGGAAAAAAAAGATTAGCGAATGCAGGGAACAGAGAATCTCCAGAAAAGAAAGAATGTGTGGTAGGTGAGGAAGCAGTAGATTCACGCATCAACCAACCAAACGACGCTGTGACGCAATGCAATAGGCTTGTAAATGGGATGAACCACGCACAGATTGAGATGAATAGAGGGAGAGAGCAGAAGAGACGACGTAGAGAGGATGAGGTAGAGAGGAGAGAGAGAGAGAGGAGAGAGAGGAGTGAGGAGGAGGAGAGAGGAGAGACGAGAGAGGAGGAGAGGAGAGAGAGAGAGAGAGAGAGAGAAGAGAGAGAGAGAGAGAGAGAGAGAGAGAGAGAGAGAGAGAGACCTCGTTCACCCCCTTCCCCCTGTTTATGAAGTTTTACGCAGAGATTTAGATACATTTTCTGTTTGTCATAAGTTGACGTAAATACAGGTCAGTGTGTGTTGTATTCTACATTGTGAACTGATAAACTGCTTATGCTGATGTATTGTTGCGGCATATATACTTATTTTAAATGGTACTACTACTACAACAAATAATAATAATAATAGTAAAAAGAAAATACCAATATTGATGATGATAATAATATGATAATAACCATTACTATCATTATCAATAGTAGCCCCTTTGCAGTACTGAGGGTCCAGAGCTGACGCAATAATGCTGACGATGATTGACGGCTCACAGCTATGCAACATTCTCACCCACACACCATTCCTATGATGATGATACTAATGTTAACTATCACTACTATCATGATGACAGTATAATTATGGTTTCTGTAATATTTGTATCTATGTTCAATGCTACTGATATCCATTACTGTTATTATTATATTCTTGGAAATATATATTAATCTATAAATATAAGTAATGGTGACTAAAATGACGGGCGACCGATCATGAGATTTACTCGGAATCTGTTCACTATTTATACACATTATGGAAAGAGGATTTAGGGATTAATTTTAGCTGAAATAGAAGTGATTAATTTTATGAAAGCACTTGGATTTGACACATAAGGAGTTCAATAAATAAAGAGCCAAATTATGCGCACGCACACACACACACACACACACACACACACACACACACACACAGACACAGACACAGACACAGACACAGACACAGACACAGACACAGACACACACACACACACACACACACACACACACACACACACACACACACACACACACACACACACACACACACACACATTTCGAACAAGCTCACTAAACACTGGACAGAAAAAACATGATATCCACAATGTATTTCGTATTTTCCTGTTTCCTATTTTTTTTGCCGATTAATATTTCCCATTTTTATTTTTCCCTATTAATATTTCCTATTTTTCTCTGTCCCGCCCTGCCCTGGATACAGCTGTCCGGGTCAGGCACACTCTCAGGCCAATTATCCGACTTAGCTGCGTGACGCGTTGCCCTGAGTCGCTGATGAGGTTACTATGTCATGTGTTGTAAGTCACGACACAATCTCCCGTCACTAACTTTGACATGAAGTGGTAAAAATGGGGTTTATTATGACGGCTGAGAACGCTGGACTGCATGTAAGTACAGATGACTGGTATAAGGTAAAATAAATGTTCGGGTTAAGAGATTAGTAAACGTCAGTGAATAAATGTTATCGTGATACATTAAATAATCTCAAAATTCATCCTAATGGGAAATATTTATGAATACATTATTTTGGTATGAATAATGAAAGAATATTGCGTTAAAAAGACAATAAAACAGATTACGTGCTATATTAACCATTGTTAATGCATATAATAGTGTGGTGAGAGCTATTACTGTATTCTAATCCTGATAATATACATGTCAGAAACCTAGAAGAGGGGATAACTATTAAAGCACATTCGAAAAAACAACTTGATATGCTTCTTTTTTTCTTCATCTGAGCGTGAACACACCTGGAGGCAGTCACAGGAACATATTAAAAGCCTCGACACAAATACGGAACAACCCTCACATCTGGACAATTCCCCGTAAATACCACACACACACACACACGCACACGCACACACACACACACACACACACACACACACACACACACACACCTAACCCCCCCCCCTTGACAACACTCACCTAAACATCACCTAAAACCATCTTCCCACAAAACCATACCACGTCATACCACACAGCAATTCAAAACGCCAAGCAGATCAGGCTTAGCATGTAGAATACATGCATAGCTAACACCCTGGACAGATGTAGCGCCAAAACCTGCCACAAACCCACACAGAGAGTCGTTTGCAGGCGAGCTCGTGCAACCCATTTGACAACGTGTAATGAACAAAGCTGCCCATGAATAACAATTTGGAGAGTTTAAGTCTTGCCCCCTCACCCCCACTCTCCCCTTCCCCCCGTCCTCCTGAAATTAGAAGCGAGAACACGAGAACAAAACATAATTCAACGAGAACATGAGAACAAAACATAATTCAACGAGAACACGAGAACAAAACATAATTCAACGAGAACATGAGAACAAAACATAATTCAACGAGAACATGAGAACAAAACATAATTCAACGAGAACACGAGAACAAAACATAATTCAACGAGAACATGAGAACAAAACAATTCAACGAGAACATGAGAACAAAACATAATTCAACGAGAACATGAGAACAAAACATAATTCAACGAGAACTTGAGAACAAAACATAATTCAACGAGAACATGAGAACAAAACATAATTCAACGAGAACATGAACAAAACATAATTCAACGAGAACATGAACAAAACATAATTCAACGAGAACATGAACAAAACATAATTCAACGAGAACATGAACAAAACATAATTCAACGAGAACATGAACAAAACATAATTCAACGAGAACATGAACAAAACATAATTCAACGAGAACATGAGAACAAAACATAATTCAACGAGAACACGAGAACAAAACATAATTCAACGAGAACATGAACAAAACATAATTCAACGAGAACATGAACAAAACATAATTCAACGAGAACATGAACAAAACATAAGTCAACGAGAACATGAGAACAAAACATAATTCAACGAGAACATGAGAACAAAACATAATTCAACGAGAACATGAACAAAACATAAGTCAACGAGAACATGAACAAAACATAATTCAACGAGAACTTGAGAACAAAACATAATTCAACGGGAACTTGAGAACAAAACATAAGTCAACGAGAACACGAGAACAAAACATAATTCAACGAGAACATGAGAACAAAACATAATTCAACGAGAACATGAGAACAAAACATAATTCAACGAGAACATGAGAACAAAACATAATTCAACGAGAACATGAGAACAAAACTTAACTCAACGAGAACACGAGAACAAAACTTAACTCAACACCATGATTATTAATAAAAAATGTAAATCCAAACGGGAAATCCAATAGTTATCTTATCTAGTCATACATAAAACCACAAAAAAACGGTAAATAAAACAAAAGTGAATCTTAAGGAACCCGGCGTAAAGAAATATCACACACAAAATGAAGCAAAATACCACGTGATTCAATGGAAGGAGATCTTAATGTTCGTTGTATCCAGGCATGAAGGGAAGCAGTCAGGCGGCACTAAAGACAAGGAGGGTAAATTTCATCTCCCTCAACCGGTTTGATGGACAGAATAAATAACGACGAGCCACATGTCTGAACACGATACGATACTAGATAGTCATTTCAGAGACATACAAATCCAAATTGCTTCATACCACGAGCCTAGGCAACTATCTAACTCATATTCTATCTGTTTCTTTTTAATTCCACGCTTGAGTTTGAAGGCGCAGGTGTTCTAGATAACGAGGAACACCTGTGCATACCTGTGATGAGGAACAGAGTGGAGAGAGACAAGTGACCGAGGACGCAGCTGTCTCGATGCTCATAAGGAGAGAATCAGAGCTGGTCATTGATATCCAACTACACGTAAATCCCAGTGTGTGTAATCAATGGCCCGGACTAATTATTCTAGAGTGGTACGAACGTGGCGCAAACTGTCATTTAATGTTACCTGTAAGATGCAACTACTAAATACACAAAGAAAGGAAAACAAAGAACTTCAATACACAAGAGAGCAGTGACTGAAATGAAAAGAAAATACCTTACGATTATAGTAAATTTATTTGGTGATTACATAATGGATGCGATAAAAGTCCATTCACGGAGAGAGAGAGAGAGAGAGAGAGAGAGAGAGAGAGAGAGAGAGAGAGAGAGAGAGAGACAGATAGAGAGAGAGAGCGAGAGAGAAGGAGAGAGAGATAGCGAGAGATAGAGAGAGAGAGAGAAAGAGAGCAAGAGAGAGAGAGAGAGAGACAGAGAGACAGAGAGAGACTCAATGAAAGGTAACACTACTCGCCCCCTAAAATTGTGCATAACAACAAATATAAGAAATTACAACCCTAAGTTGTTGTGAAGTATAGGGTATGAAATTATTTAGTTTTTATATTTTCTATTGTTCACGGTTACCCCGCTCTCTCTCTCTCTCTCTCTCTCTCTCTCTCTCTCTCTCTCTCTCCCCTTCTCTCTCTCTCTTTTCTCTCTCTCTCTCTCTCTCTCTCTCTCTCTCTCTCTCTCTCCTCTCTCTCTCTCTCTCTCTCTCTATGTGTGTGTGTATGTGTGTCTCTCTCTCTCTCTCTCTCTCTCTCTCTCTCTCTCTCTCTCTCTCTCTCTCTCTCTCTCTCTCTCTCTCTCTCTCTCTCTCTCTTCTCTCTCTCTCTCTCTCTCTCTCTCTCTCTCTCTCTCTCTCCTCTCTCTCTCTCTCTCTCTCTCTCTCTCTCTCTCTCTCTCTCTCTCTCTCACACACACACACACACACACACAAACAGACACACACATTGTCTCTCAGATTAGGCAAGGTAGAATTAACACCAGTCACACACCTCTCATATCATATACATGCATATTATGAATACATACATACATGCATACACTTACAGCAAAACATGAAGCCTTCCTGTGTGTGTATGTGTGTATGTGTGTGTGTGTGTGTGTGTGTGTGTGTGTGTGTGTGTGTGTGTAGTGGTGTGTGTGTAGTCAATATACAACACATAAAATTCACATCAGGCGACGTACAGAGAAAAATAAAACGGAGGAGGCAAACCAGGAAGGAAAGCAAGGATGAGTACAAAGCATAACACACACCTGTCTTCACCTCCATGAACCCTGCTGGCTAAAAACCTTCCACCTGGCATCATCGACCCGCCACAAACAACAAGAGATGAGCGCAGAAACATGAAGCTTTGGTCTCAAGTTATTTCCCGCGCCGGAAACTAAAGAGACAACAAGACGCAACCCCTCTGTCTGTCTGCCTGCTGCCTTCCCCAATCCCTCTGTCTGTCTGTCTGTCTGTCTGTCTTTCCCAACCCCTCTGTTTGCCTGTTTGCTGTCTTCCCCAATCCCTCTGTCTGTCTGTCTGCTGCCTTCCCCAATCCCTCTGTCTGTCTGTCTGTCTGCTACCTTCTACAATCCCTCTGTCTGTCGTCTTCTCCCCTTCCCCCAACCCCTCTTCTGTTGTCGTTTGCCTTCCCCAACCCCTCTGTCTGTCTGTCTCGCCCCCCCCAACCCCCTGTCGTCGTCTGCTGCCTTCCCCAACCCCCTCTGTTGTCTGTTGCTCCCTTTCCCAACTCCTGCTGTCTGCTGCTCCCTTCCCCAACCCTCTTCTGTCTGTCTGTCCCTTTTCCAACCCCCTCTGTCTGTCTTCTGCGTCCTCCCAAAACCCCTCGGGGTCTGTCTGTCTGTTTCCTTTCCCCAAATCCCTCTTCTGTCTGCGCTCCCTTCCCCAAACCCTGCTGTCTGTCTGCTCCCCTTCCCCCAAAACCCTCTGTCTGTTGTCTGTCCCTTTCCCCCAAACCCTTGTTTTGCGCTACCTCCCCAACCCCTCTGTCGTCTGTCTTCTCCCTTCCCCCAAACCCCCTTGTCTTCTGTCTGCTCCCTTTCCCCCAACCCCTCTGTCTGTCTGTCTGCTCCCTTTCCCCAACCCCTCGCTTCTGTCTTTCGCTGCCTTCCCCAATCCTCGTCTGTCTTCGCTCCCTTTCCCCCAAACCCCTCTGTCTGTCTGTCTGTCTGCTGCCTTTCCCCCAATCCCTCTTTGTCTATCTGCTGTTTCCCCCAAAACCCTCTGTTGTCTGTCTGTCCCTTACCCAATCCCTTTTCTGTCTGTCGTTGTGCCCCCCCCAAAACCCTTCTGTCGTCGTCTGTCTGCTGCCTTCCCAATCCCTCGTTGTCGTCTCTCCCTTCCCAAATCCCTCTACTGTATGTCGCTGCTTTCCCCCAATCCCTCGTCTGCTGTCGTCTGTGCCTTCCCCTCTCCTGTCGTCTGTCTGCGTTTTCCCCAATCCCTTTCGTCTGTCTGTGCCTTCCCCAACCCCTCGTCGTCGTCTGTCTGCTCCCTTCCCCAACCCCCTCATTGTTGCTGCTGCCTTCCCCCAAACCCCTTTGTCTACGTCGGGGGGGGGGGGGGGGGGGGCTGTGCCCCCCCCAACCCCTCTGTTTTTCTGTTTGCGCCTTCCCCAATCCCTCTGTCGTGTCTTTCTGCTCCCTTTCCCCCAAAATCCCTCGTCTGCTGTCTGCGCCTTCCCCAACCCTCTGTTTTCTGCTGCTCCCTTCCCCAACCCCTCTGTCTGTCGTCTGTCTGCTGTTCCCCAAATCCCTCGTCTGTCTGTCTGCTGCCTTCCCCAACCCTTTGTAGTCGTCTTTTCTGCTACCTTCCCCAATCCCTAGTCGTCGTCTCCCCTGCCTTTTCCCCCCCCCTCGTCTGTCTGTCGTCGCTGCCTTCCCCATCCCTTTTCTGTCTGTCTGCCCCTTCCCCCAACCCGCTGT
The DNA here is from genome assembly GCA_016584305.1 of Chionoecetes opilio. Lineage (NCBI taxonomy): Eukaryota > Metazoa > Arthropoda > Malacostraca > Decapoda > Majidae > Chionoecetes > Chionoecetes opilio. The sequence continues at coordinate 118,104 of JACEEZ010017776.1, forward strand.
CTGTCTTTGCGCCTTCCCAACCCCTCTGTCTGTCTGTTGCTGCCTTCCCCATCCCTTGTTGTTTCTGCTCCCTTTCCCCCAAACCCCTTTCGTCTGTCTGCTGCCTTCCCCAATCCCTCTGTCTGTCTGTCTGCTGCCTTCCCCAATCCCTCTGTCTGTCTGTCTGTGCTTTCCCCAATCCCTCTGTCTGTCGTCTGCTGCCTCCAAAACCCCCTTTGTCTTCTGCTGCTGCCTTCCCAACCCCCTCTGTCTGCTGTCTGCTGTTTTCCCCCCACCCCTCTGTCTGTCTGCCCTGCTGCCTACCCAATCCCTGTCTGTCTGTCTGCCCCTTCCCCAAAACCCCTGTTGTCTGTCTGTCTGCTCCTTCCCCAACCCCTTGTCTATCGTCTGCTCCTTTTTCCCAACCGTCTGTCTGTCTGTCTGCTCCCTTTCCCCCAACCCCTTGTCTGCCCTGTCTGCTTTTTTTTCCCCCAACCCCTTTCTGTCGTCTGTCTGCTCCCTTCCCCAATCCCTCTGTCGTCGTCTTTTGCTGTTTCCCCAACCCCTTGTTGTCTGTCTGCTGTTTCCCCCAACCTCTGCGTCTGTCGTCTGCTGTTTTCCCCAACCCCTCTGTTGTTGTCTGCCCCTTCCCCAATCCCCTGTCTGTCTGTCTGTCTGCTGCCTTCCCCAAACCCCTCTTCGTCGCTGTCGGGGCCTTCCCCAACCCCTTGTTTTCTGTCTGCCCCTTTCCCCCAACCCCTGTCTTTCTGTCTGCTGCTGCCTTCCCCAATCCCTCTGCTGTCTGCGCTTCCCTAATCCCTCGTTGTCTGTTGTGCTTCCCCAACCCCTGTTGTCTGTCTTTGGGCCCCTTTCCCCCCATCCCTCTGTCTGTCTGTCTGTCTGCTGCCTTCCCAACCCCCTGCTGTCTGTCTGTGCCCCCCCAATCCCTCTATCTGTCTGTCTGTGCCCCCCCCCAACCCCTCTGTTGTTGTCTGTCTGCTGCCTTTCCCCAACCCCTCTGTCTGTCGGGCTGCTGCCTTCCCCCAATCCCTCTGCTGTGTCTGCTGCCCCCCCAACCCCCTCGTCTGTCTGTCTGCTGCCTTCCCAACCCCTCTGTCTGTCTGTTTTGCTGTTTTCCCCCCCCCTCTGTCTGTCTGTCTGCTCCCTTCCCAACCCCCTCTGCTGTCTTCTGTGCCTTCCCCAACCCTCCGTCTGTCGTCTGTGCCCCCAAACCCCCTCTGTCTGTCTGTCGGCCCCTTTCCCCCAAACCCCTCTGTTGTCTGTCTGCTGCCTCCCCAATCCTCTGTCTTCTGTCTGCCCCTTTCCCCCAAACCCCCCTCTGTCTGTCGTCGCTCCCTTCCCCAATCCCTAGTTGTCTGTCTTGCCTTCCCCAACCCCCTCTGTCTGTCTGTCTGTCGTGCCTTCCCCCAACCCCTCTGTCGTCTTCTGCTCCTTTCCCCCAACCCCCTTCTGTTTTCTGTCTGCTGTTTTCCCCCAAACCCCTCTGTCTGCTGTTGCTCCCTTTCCCCAAAACCCCTTGCTGTTTTCTGCTGCCTCCACAACCCCTCTGTCTGTTGTCTGTATGCTGGCTTCCCCAACCCCTCTGTTTTGTCTGCTGCCTTAACCCCTCTGTCTGTCTGTTGCTCCCTTTCCCCAACCCCCTGGTCTGTCTGCTGCCTTTCCCCCCCCTCTGTCTTCTTTCTGCCCCTTCCCAATCCCTATGTCGTCTGTCGGCGCCTTCCCCAACCCCTCTTTGTCTGTCGTCTGCGCCTTCTCCAACCCCTTTGTTGTCTGTCTGTCTGCTGTTTCCCCAATCCCTGTCTGCTGTTGTTGCCCCTTTCCCCCAACCCCCCTCTGTCTGTCTGTCTGTCGCGTCTTCCCAATCCCTTTCTGTCTGTCTGTCTGCTCCCTTTCCCCCAATCCCTCTGTCTGTCGTCTGTTGCTCCCTTTCCCCCAACCCCTCTGTCTGTTGTTTTTGCGCCTTCCCCAACCCCTCTGTCTGTCTGTCTGCTGCCTTCCCAACCCTCTGTCTGTTTCTGTCCCTTTCCCCAACCCCTCTGTTGTCTGTCTGTCTGCTCCCTTCCCCAAAATCCCTCGTTGTCTGTTGCTGCCTTCCCCAAACCCTCGTCGTCTGTCTACTCCCTTTCCCCAACCCCCTCTGTCTGTCTGTCTGTCTGCTGTTTCCCCCAAACCCCCGTCTTCTGTCTGCGCCTTCCCCCAACCCCCTGTCTGTCTGTTGTGCCTTCCCCAACCCCTCTGTCTTCTGTCTGTCTGCGCCTTCCCCAACCCTCGTCTGTCTGTTGCTCCCTTCCCAAAACCCCCTTGTCTGTCTGTCTGTCCCTTTCCCCCCAACCCCCTCTGTCGTCTGTCTGCCCCTTCCCCCAACCCCTTGTCCTGTCTGTCTGTGCCTTCCCAACCCCTCTGTCGTTGTTGCGCCTTCCCCAACCCCTCTGTCGTCTGTCTTCTGCTCCCCTTCCCCAACCCTCTGTCTGCGTCTGCTGCCTTCCCCAACCCTCTGTCTGTCTGCTTGTGCCTTCCCCAAACCCCCTTGTCGTTTGTCTGCCCCCTTCCCCCAAACCCCTCGTCGTTGTCCCCTCCCTTTCCCTAACCCTCTTTTGTCTGTCTACTCCCTTCCCCAACCCCTCTGCTTTGTCTGCTGCCTTCCCCCAAACCCCCTTGTCTGTCGTCTGCTCCTTCCCCCAACCCCCCGTCTGTCTGTCTGTTGCCCCCCAACCCCTCTGTCGTCTGTCTGCTCCCTTTCCCCCAACCCCTCTGCTGTCTGTCTAGGCCCTTTCCCCAAATCCCTCTGTCTGTCTGTCTAGCCTTCCCCAATCCCTCGTCTGTTGTCTGCGCTTCCCCAACCCCTTGTCTGTCTGTCTACTATTTTCCCCAACCCCCTCGTTTCTTCTGCGCCTTCCCCAACCCCTTGTTGTCTGTCTGCTGCCTTCCCCAACCCCTTGTCTGCTGTCGCGCCTTCCCCAAAACCCCTCTTCTGTCTGTCTACTCCCCTTCCCCAAACCCCTCTGTTGTCTGTCTCCCCTTCCCCCAAAACCCCCTCGTCTGTTGTTGTTCCCCTTCCCCAACCCCCTCTGTCTGTCTGTTGCTGCCTTCCCCAATCCCTCTGTCTGTCTGTCTGCGCCTTCCCAACCCCCTCTGTCTGCGTCTGTTCCCTTTCCCAAAAACCCCCTCTGTCTGTCTGTCTGCTCCCTTCCCCAATCCCTCTGTTTCTGTCGCTGCCTTCCCCAACCCTCTGTCTGTCGTCGTGCCTTCCCAACCCCCTCTGTTTCTGCTTTACGGCCTTCCCAACCTCTGTCTGTCTTTTCTACTGCCCCCCCAACCCCCTTGTCTGTCTGTCTGTGCCTTCCCCAACCCCTCGTCTGTCTGTCTACTATTTCCCAACCCCCTCTGTCTGTCTGTCTGCTCCCTTTCCCCAACCCTCTGTCTGTCTGTTACTATTTTCCCCCAACCCCTCGTCTGTCTGTCTGCTCCCTTTCCCCCAACCCTCTGTCGTCTGTCTACTATCTTCCCCAAACCCCTCTGTCTGTCTGTCTGCGCCTTCCCAACCCCCTGTCTGTCTTTTTCTGCTGCCTTCCCCAAAACCTCTGTCTGTCTGCTACTCCCTCCCAATCCTGTCTGTTGGCTGCGCTTCCCCCAAACCCCTGTCGTCTGTCTGTCTATGCCTTTCCCCAATCCCGCTGTCTGTCTGTCTGCTGCCTTCCCCAACCCCTCTGTCTGTGTCGCTCCCTTTCCCCCAAAACCCCCTCTGTCTGTCGTCTGTTGCCTTCCCCAAACCCCCTCTGCTGTCTGTTGGTGCCTTCCCCAACCCCTCTGCTGTCGTCGCTGCCTTCCCCAATCCCTTTTTGTCTGTCGCTGCCTTCCCCAATCCCTGCTGTCTTCTACTGCCCTCCCCAAACCCCTTGTCGCTGTCTGCTCCCTTCCCCCAACCCTCGTCTGTCTGTCTGGTCCCTTCCCAACCCCCTCTGTCTGCTGTCTACTGCCTTCCCCAACCCCTCGTCTGTCTGTCTCCCTTCCCCAACCCCCTCTGTCTGTCTGTCTGCTCCCCCCCAACCCCTGTTGTTGTCTCTCCCTTTCCCCAAAACCCTCTGCTTTTGGGCGCTGCCTTCCCCCAACCCCTCTGCTGTCTGTCGCTCCCTTCCCCCAACCCCCCTCGTCTGCTCCCTTTCCCCCAACCCCTCTGTCTTTTGTCTGCGTTTTCCCCCAACCCCTTGTCTGTCTGTCTGTGCCTTCCCCAACCCCGTCTGTCTGTCTCCCCTTTCCCAAAATCCTCGTCTGTCGTCTACTGCTTCCCCAAAACCCTCTGTCTTTTGTTGTGCCTTCCCCAACCCCTCGTCTGTCTGTTACCCCTTTCCCCAATCCCTTGTCTGTCTGTTGCCCCTTTCCCCCCCAACCCTTGTCGTCTTCTGCTGTTTTCCCCCAACCCCTGCTGTCGTTGCTGCTTGCCCAAACCCCTGTCTGTCTGTCTGCTGCCTTCCCCAACCCCTCTGTCTGTCTGTTGGTTTTCACGAGCCATCAAAGCACATCAACAGAAGGTCTTGAATTCTTGCTTTGTTTTCAGTCTCGTGTCTCAGCGTCTGTAATGGAACGCCGCTTTGTTGGTCTGATAGCCTCTTTGGTTCTCCGTAAGGCGTGTGTTACTTATTTTCTGCAAAAGCACACCGCGTTTCCTAAGACTTTCTTATCTCAAACGACACTATAACTCAACACTATAAACACTATAACTATATAAACACTATAACGCAACTTCTTCAGCGTCTTTGAAACCTGAACGCAAAATTATTCATCCCACCCCTGACATAAAATAGAAACCTTTTATTTAACCCTAAAAATACAGCTGCAAATTAAGGACACAACACCATCGCCTCCATATCACGCACCAGGATCCCAGTGTCATAAGCAGGAACGCCAGACTTTATACTGAGCTCTAATTTTTCCCCATCCGAAGGGCGAAGAGTTCTGTTTTCTCCCCATCATAAGGGCGACAAACCCATAGGGACTTAGGTAGCTTTCCACACTCCTGCACGTGGGGTGTAGAAAGAACAAATCCTTTTCCAGGGCGTCGCACACTCCTGTTTTCCCGTCCAAAGGGAAGACGTTGATCCCTCCTACAGGAAAAGTTGTTGCTAAAATTCCCCCGCGGGTTTCGAGGCAAAAAGAAAAATATATAAAAAAAAACAAGAAGGTATATTGGTACTGAAAAAGTTTTGCTCTTCTTTACTCTCTCTCTCTCTCTCTTCTCTCTCCTTCTCTCTCTCTCTCTCTCTCTCTCTCTCCTCTCTCTCTCTCTTTCTCCCACGTATAAATTTATGCGTACACCGAGATAGAGAAAGGGAAATTTTGTGCCCCTCAAAGAAAAAGAGTTTTATTGAAAGTTGGGTGAAGTATCGCTGCCTTGTGGAGAGGAAATTTACAGGAGCACCGCCTTGCTTGCTCTTCTTTTTTTGCGATTTCCTCGTTTGAAAAATCTGTCAAACCGGTTTTTTTCCGATTTCCTAGTTTGAAAAATCTGTCAAACTTTTTTTTTCTCCGATTTTCCTCGTTTAAAAAAGGTCAAACTGCTTTCTTTTCCAATTTCCTTGTTAAAAATATTGTCGAACTGCTTTTTTCCGATTTCCTCTTTTGAAAAATATGTCAAACTGGTTTTTTTTTCCGATTTCCTCGTTTGAAAAAATTGTCGAACAGGTAGCGACCAGTTGTCTAAATCTCTACCGCTCTATGGGTCATTTTCCAGTAATTTCATCATCAGGGGCTTAATACAATGGCTTTTACTATTGCCAATTACTGTAGGCAATAATGCAGGGCAGTTTGTCACGCGCCAAGGCAATGATTTATATTTTGTTATTTCATTATGCATGAAAACACTCATAAATAAAGCAATAATCATACATTGGCCTATAAAAGCTATTATAGTATTTTTAGTGCAATGATCAGACTTATAACTTCACAGGCATTAACATAAAAAAGCTCATTATCGTTATTTCATGTTCATTTTTTTACTCTGATTATAATCATTATTTCATTTTATTGTAGCCGCTGATGATGCAATACCCCGGGAAAGGGGTGTTGTGTGGTTAAGAGAGGAGAAGAGAGAGAGAGAAGGAGAGGAGAGAGGAGGGGAGAGAGAGAGGAGAGGAGAGAGAGAGAGAGAGAGAGAGCACAAGTAGCAACATTCCCATGTAAACAGCGGGTGGAGACCATCGCTATGAGGGGAATTATACTTCGTATCTTCTCTTTAGTTTCCCTTCGACACAATTCCATCCGACCTTTTTCCAAACTTAGCGTGAGTTCCGTTCATCACCCCGACGCGAATATCCCACCGGCACCAAAATTTATCCTAATGATAAGACCGGCAATAGCGCAATTAATTTCCGACTCCCCGGAATGATAATCTTGCCGCTTTACAACTCCGTAATTAGGACTTACCGTTTGTGGTGTGTGGTTTATTGGGGTGTTTGTGTGGGTGTTATGCAGATGTGTGTGTGTGGTGATGCGTGTGGCGTGGTGTTGTGTGTGTGTGTGTGGTTTTTTTGGGGATTTGTGTGTGTGTGTGTGTGGTGGGTGTGGTGTATGATGCAGCATGTGGTGTGGTGTTGATGCTGCGTGCGTGCGTGTTGGGTGTGTGTGTGTGCGTGTGTGTAATAGGGTTTTTGTGTGGTGTTTTAAGGGCAAGCGTGGGGGTGGGGGAGGGGCTACGGGGGGGGTAGGTGGCTACCCCGAGGGACTTTGCCAGTGACCAACGACGCAAAAATCAGATTGTAGTTTGCCGCCATTGTTTTCTAACATATCTATACTTTCAAACTCAATAAATGGGGCCGAAGGGCCCCCAAGCACTTGTCTAATATACATAGGGGGGGGGGGGTGTGCTGTGTGTCTGTCTGGGTGTCTGTTTTGCGTGCCCAAACTGTAAATTCAATTTTTAGAGATAGGCTCAAAAAACGCAAATAAAAATTTGGTGGTAAAACGGGTTGGTCCATGTCGATTGAAACATTTTAAAAGGGGGGTTTTTTGGGTAAAAAACATTTTTTTAAAGATTAGATTACAGGAAAAAATTGCGGAACGTCTTGCCGTATTTTTCAAATCCCATCAGGCTTTAAAAGTTTTTTGCTGTTTTTGTGTTTTGTTGGAATCATCGGAACACAAAGGGGTTTGGGAAACACCGGAACACATAGGGATGGAATCAACGGAACCATAGGGGTTGAATCACACGGAACACATAGGGTTTGGGAAACCCCACGGAACACAAAGGGGGTTTGGGAAACAAAAGGAACACAAAGGGTTTAAACACACGGAACGATAGGGTTGGAATCAACGGAACACAAAGGGTTGGGAAACACACGGAACACAAGGGGGGGAATCACACGGGGAAAACATAGGGGTGGAAGCAACCCGGAACACAAAGGGGGGAATACACGGAACCAAAGGGTTGGAAAACACACGGAACAATAGGGGGGAAACAACGGAACACAAAGGGGTGGAATCACCGGAACACAAGGGTTTGGAATACACGGGAAAACAAAGGGTTTGGAAACCACGGAACACAAAGGGTTGGAACACACGGAACACAAGGGGTTTGGGAAACACACGGGAAACAAAAAGGGTTTGGATCACACGGAACACAAAAGGGGTTTGGAATCACACGGAACACAAAGGGTTTGGGAAACACACGGAAACCCCAAAGGGTTTGGGTCACACGGGGGGGGTCTAAACCCCGTGGCACTTTGCCATTTTACAACGACAGCAACAGATACAAACATCAAAACATGGGTCCGAAGGGCCCACAAACACTTTTTATCCTAAAAAACTGTATTTCTGAGTGGGGGAGGAGGGAGAAGAGGAGGGGGAGAAGAGCCAAAGGAGGAGAGAAAAAGGAAGAAGGATGGAGAGAAGGGGGGAGAGAAGGACGGAGAGAAGGAGGAGAGAAAGGACGGAGGAAAGAGGTAAAAAATTTTTTAGACCCCCCGGGGGAAAAAACAGTAAATATCCACGCACATGCACCCCACCATCCTATGATACATGTAGTTCTCCTTCCCTCTCTCTCTCCTCTTTTTTTCTCTCTCTCTCTCTTCTCTCTTCTCTCTCTCTCTCTCTCTCTCTCTCTCTCCTCTCTCCCCTCTCTCTCCTCCTCTCTCTCTCTTCTCCTCTCTTTTCTCTCTTTTAACACAGCTTAAGGACCCCCCCATCAATTAAAGCACCCCCCCCCCACCCACGCCGCACACGCACCACGCACGACGCAACACACACGCACGCACGCACGCAACACGCACACACACACACACACAAACCACAACACACAAACACACCCACAACACACACACACAACGCATGTACATTACAAATGCAAACCCGGGAAATGACCAACTTTTGTGAATTTAACCTCAACAAAATAAAGGTGAGCGCGACACCAAAGCAAATGGGAAACCACGAGACAGAAACTACCCGGAAAAAAAGGGGCCCCTTTGGAAAATAAAAAAAAAGATTTCAAAAAGAAAAAAAAGGCCTTTTGGAAAAAAAAATGACTTTTTATGACGTGTAAAGCTTAAAAAAAAAACAAAAAAAAAAAAAAGGCCAAATGAGGACGGGCCCACCTAGAGGATCACTCTTCTCTGGCCCCGGGGGAAGGGGAGAGGGCCCTTAAAAGCCCGGCACCCGTACAGCCCCCAAACCGTCCCCTCACCGCCCCCGCCTCACGCCCACCCAAAAGCACGGTGGGTAAATATCCGTAAAACGGCACTAGGAACACCCGGAGGTCTCGCGGCCTCTTGTAGCTTCCTTGTTTTTATGTTTTTAGTTCTTTAAAAGTAACACCACCAAGATCACGAGGAGGGAAAAGGGGAGTGAGAAGGGGGGAAAGGGGGATGGAAAAGGGGGAGGACGTTTTAGTAGTCTCATTCCTTGGCAGTTTTAAGCATTAAGAAAGGAAGAGATGGGAGGAAGAGGGGGAGAGGAGCAGAGGGATAGACGTAACCTCCTTTACCACAGGAGGAGGAAGGTCCCAAAAATTGGTGGTGGCAGGGGCTGGGGTGATGTTTGTGCGTGGATTCGGAAAGTCACTTGAACTCTACTCGTAAAAGTATTTTTTCAATGTCCTTTCCTTTTTACCACCTTTTTTTTTAAATTATTAAGGGCGAATTCTACCGTGAGGGGTTTTCAAATTTCCTGGTTGTCACCTTAAATTTCCGGACATAGTGAAGAGGATATTTTTTTTTTTTTCTTTTCGGGACGTATTCCCATACGCAGACGAGGCAGCGGCGATCAGTCCCACAACAGAGGTGAATGCTTGTCTCACGCGCCTTTTAAATTTGCGAGATCAAAAATTTCCTAAAAAACCCCCCAGGTGTCAGTAAGCGTGGTCTTACCCAAGATTTTATTTGCAATGAAAAAACACTGAAGGAGCTGAAGTGGTGCTGGGGCTGGGGATTACTGGTGCATATTTTTTTATTTCCCGAATTTGGGTACTTTTTCTTCGATGGTTCGTGCTACTTTTTTATTGTTTTACTTTTTTTTACGAAGGGACAGTGCGCCCCGCTGGTACTGTAAGGGACGCCCCACACTTCACCGCACTTAAGGGACCCACAGGGGGGAAAAGGGGGGGGAGGGGAACACGGGGAGGCGAGGGAACGTTAGGGACACACGCGACAACTAGCAATCCAGGGACAGTGTTTTTAGGGAGCTAAGTGACACTTTTAAACCCCTTGGCTATTAAAATAACACCATTTTCCTTAGAATGTATCCTCGGAGGTTAAGGCGAAAATTTAAAACGCAGCAATATCCTATATCGAGGGGTTTTCTAGTCGGTGTAAAAAATTAAGCTTCCTCATTTTTACATCAACAAGAACTCTCATCCCAATTTCCAGAAAAAAAACAAGAATTACTTTTCCCAAAACTTAGATATTTCCCGATAGATTTCCGATACGGGAATATATGCAATACCAGACGCCCAACGAGACTCTACGTGGGGGTGGTGTCCCTGGGTGAGAGTAATGCGGTTTTGTCACCTCGGAACTGTAGCGACGCCCACTGGGGCTGGAGCGCGGGGGGCAACACGTACCAGCCGGCCTCTGGGGGAAAAATGGCACCTCCCTGACTGTGCCACTGCCGGCCCCCGAGATAACAATTCCACCAGTTTCCCGCCAGTTGCCAACCCACGATGCATTTAAACGTCGCCTTGCCAAACACACCCAAAAATACTTTTCATACATACTAAAAAACACAAAAACTGATGCGTTCGTAAACAGAGGTAAAAAAGACATTTTTGCCCCTTTACCCCCAACTAGCTCGCCCAAAGAGACACATCAACACCCGCCTGAAAACGACAAAAGAATATGCATTTTCCCTTTTTTACAGGGGATTCTATGGGTTAAGCTGCGAATGAGGGAACATGGCCAGCATGACACCCTGGAAAAAGGGGAACGGCAGCAAGAGCCGCGATCAGCTGAGGGGAGGCCAAGTTTAGGGGAGAGCCAGAGGGTTGGTATCGACTGGGGTGGGGGAGAGCAAGGTGGTAAGCGTGCGTGGTCACGTCACAACCCACCAACCCACCCAGTCACCTAAAACTCCCCTTTTCCAAAATGCTCCAATCACCCACAAACCCCATCAACCCCATATTCAAAACCCCCTCCACCGCCTTACCCACCTCACCTCAAAATTCTCTTTCTGGAACATTCAAACCACAAGTCAGCCACATACACAATCATTCAATTCCCAATCATTCAAACCCCCCCAAACAGCCACCCAGCCACCTAACCAAACCCTTTTTGAAACAAAAAACCCAAAAAGCCCTCTATCTAGACCAACCAAAAAACCAGTTAGCCAACCCCCCTTACCCACCAATCTACCCCAGCAAATCAATAGTCAAACAAACCCAAACAACCCGCCAGCCGCCCGCCACCAGTAGGAAGGGGTTTGGGGTAAAAACCCGGTTACTTAATCACAAAAAAGCAACAACAGATATCCCTTCTCGTGGTAAAAAAAAAAAAATTAAAAAACGAAACACAACCCAAAAAAAAAAAAAAAAAAACCCTATGGCGGAGTCACAGAAAGTTCCCCCCATGAAATTAAAAATGAACCCCAATAAAGATACAAAAGGTTAGCTCTGTTGGGTGGGCGGGTCAAAAAAAACCGGAAAGCAATACAAGACTGGAACAAAACCGTGGGGTACGTAAAAAATGTCTTCTGGACTTTAAAAAAAGTAGTAGTAGTAAATAACTCTGGTCCGGAAATCAAAAAAAAAAAGGGAAATGTGACCCCTCGAGCATTCCAGCTTTATAAAGTGTTATTATCGGACACTGGAAATACGCGATATGCAAAAATCTGCAAAATCAACAAAAAACACGAATTTAATGTATGAGAAAAAATAGACACTTGGGGGGGGACTTTGAAAAGCATTTTGGAAAAACCCTCTAGAATACTGTTAATTGTTCAGCCACACAAATAATACCAACAAATTTACCCTTTTTTACATTTTCCCCGTATGGTACATGAAACACTTTCTTTAAATACCGCAAATTTAAAGGTACCACCCCAACTATCTAGACATCTAAAGTAGTACATACAAATAGTAAACAAAAAAAAAGAAAATAGTAATAAAATAGATAAAATAGTAAAAAAAAGATATTATAAATACAGACCTTGGGAAAAAAACAAGAAAAGAAAAAAAAAAAGGAAAAAAAATGAGATCCTGAGGGCAAGGTGGGGGAAAAAAAGAAATCTGCGCTGCAAAAGGGGGAATCCGTGCGAGGGGAGGAGGAGGAGGGGGAGGAGGATTTCATAGGGTTAATAGGAGTAAAAAGACACCAGGGCCTATTGGTCCATAGCGAGGGGGATCTGTGAACTACATACTACTAACTATCAACTACGTAAGAAAACAGTTGGGAAAAAGAACCATGTCCCTAAAGAGGATGGGAACATGGAAGTTCCCCTAGTGCAGAAATTTGGGT
>JACEEZ010017777.1:0-26018 GCA_016584305.1 Chionoecetes opilio
TTTTTTCCCATTGCTTTTGTTGTCATCCATACGACGTCAGCCACGCCCCACAGGCCGGCCAGCAGGAAGAATTTGGGCCGTGTCGTCGGGTGAGGCCGCCACCAAAATTCAGAGTGTGATGACGCCTACATTGATGACGGCGCCCATGGTAAAGAGGGCGTGCGGCCACCACTTTGGCCAGCGGACTGACGGTAAATGGGCACAGGGCGCTGCACACCCCGTAGCAGATCATCACGTAGCCCACCCTGTGCACGCCCAGCACGCACCACACATACCCCCTGTCACCACAAACATGGCGACTATAAATATTATAGTACACGCAACCGTGCACCAACCAGCCACGCACACACGCATGCACGCACACACACACCAGTACTTTCCTGATCCTGTCTCGCACAAGGACCGCCCAAGACGCTAGTTTACTAACCTAATCTGGACATTTTTTTATGTAACCCAACCTGACTTGAGAGGAGAAATCCCTTATAGGCGAATTTGGTGAGCAGGCCGCCATAAGTCAGCTTGCAGCAGCTTGCAGTTTCTGTTAATGAGGAAGGCACTTTTCGTAAGCCGGTGTGACGTTACAGAAGATCCCGCTTTTGCCGGTTGGTCCAGCGCATGCGCGAACTGGGGTGCATTTTAAACAAACAGACGATGCGGGCTGTCACTCGGACCAAATATCACACTCTAGGGCGGTATGGATGGTCCGACCGTTATGGAAGACCCGTAGCACAGGTTTTGCATATTAGGGAGTAAATTTGAGTCATATTAAAATGGGGCGCAATATACGTAGGTACAAGACGAAGCTGTTCACCATTTATAATTCAACATTTTGAAGTATTATGCATTTTATGGCTTTACTAGCCGCAAAGCCAACCTCCGGGCGGCCTTTTTGGCTAGCTCCTGCGGAGGGCTATTGGTGGGCCTTTGGCCACCACCTGTCTTTGGTGGGCCGAAGGCCCACCAAACACAGACTCTCCAGATAGCCCTTCTAGCTTTCCTGAAATCATGGATGTAGGAATGCCAACGCCAACCCATTCACATCACCCCCAACCCATTCACTCACCCATTACCCATCACCTCCCAACCCATTCACTCACCCATTAGGGCTATTGGTGGGAAATTCGGCCCAACCACTGTGGTTGGGGGCCGAAGGCCCACCAAACACAGACTTTCCAGATTGCCCCTTCTAACTTTCCTGAAATCATGGGTGTAGAAATGTATGTATTCCCCCACCCATTCACTCACCCCTTACCCATCACCCCCCCACCCATTCACTCACCCATTACCACACACCCATTCACTCACCCATACCCATCACCCCCCACCTATTCCCTCACCCATCACCCTGCACCCCCAACCCATCATCCCCCACCCATTCACACCCATCACCCCACACCCATTACCAATCACCCCACCCATTCACTCACCCTTACCCATTACCCTACATCAAGGTTTCCTCAATTCTCGCATCCTACATTTTTTTTTCACAATTCTCGCTAATAGGCTGCTAAAAAAAGAAAAAAAAAAAAAAGTGATCGGGTCATCTCATAAGGGCTTAAACCTTCCCCCGGTCGAGCTGGTTCCAAAACTGTGACATATGATGGAATTCCGCAACGGGGGGCGGCACCTATCGCGGACAGCCAACCCCAAGATTTTCCCGCTTATATTTTTTACTGGAAAAAAAATTAAAAAAAAAAGGTTGAGTTAAAATTTTTGGGGGAGCTTATTTAGACAAAAATTTTGGCATGCGGTTTCCCAAAAACCCCTTAGTCAGTTTTTTTCTGGGCACCCCAAAGTTTTTTTCCCACAGCTTCCCCTCCAGAAAAGAAAAATTTTCCACTTGTGAGCTGTATTAAAACTTGCCAGCTGTTTCCGTTTGACTCGTCGAAGCTTTTGTGGAAAACTTGTTGTTCAGTTACAATTAATCCCCAGTGCGGTGAGGGTTTTGGTGTGCAGCTCCCAAAAAAGGGTCAGTACTATCAATATCTCCCCCAAACAAAAAACCCTGGGATAGTAGGAACTAGGGGGATTTGTTTTGCTTTTTTTTTAACCTTGAAAAACAACATACCATTGTAATTTATATTTGGGTTTTAGGGGTGTTTTTTTTTTTTTAAAAGTTTTGTAACTATTCCACCCTTAGTTTTTTATTAGATGGGTATATTTTTTTTTTGTTTCAGATCATTTTCGGCTCCTCCCCTACGTCTCGTCGAAAATGCCTAAAAAAACCCTGACTCCTTCTCCCAAAATAATGTGGTAGTTTCACCATTCCAAGTAAAGAGGGCAACCCAAAAGCGTTTTGTAAAAACAAGCATATTTCGCATATTTTTTAAAGTAAAAATGGGTTTGATAAAGACAAGTTAGGGGCCCCCTCACAAAGTGTCCCAACCCCAGTGTGTCGAGAGTTACGGATGGGGAAAAAAAGGGAAACCCCCCGTGAAAAAATTGGCTTTTGGGGTATCCCCAATGGTTTTGGCGAGACCCCAAAAAAAATCTTTCTAAAAAACGTTACTTTTTTTTGGGTTAAAACATCAGGATTTAAAGAAAACAAAAGTAAAATAAGAATTCCTAATTTTTCCCGTAAGAAAAATAAACAATGCCTCATTCCCCTGGGGATTCCAGAAGATCGGGATTTTGATGTTAAAAACCCCGTGAAAGCAATGATGCAGTTTTTGGGAACTTTCACGAGGATTCAGTTCGAAAGGGGAAATTTGATCGGGCACGATTGAATGTTTTTAGCACGTGATTTGGGCCTACCCCCAAAAAAGCTTAAAGAAATAAAGCATCAAGACCTGAACGAAAAAAACCTTTTGAAACAAGGATGAATTTAAAAATCATCTTTGGGAACCAGAAAAAAAGTACATTTTCCAGAAATTTGGGGGGGGGGGAAGTGCCAGGGGTTTTTTGGGTTTTGCCAAAAACTTTTCCGGGTTTAAACTAAAGGGGAATTAGGGCTTTCAATTTTTACAACCCCAAAATAAAAGGGGGATTTTTTATTGTTTAGCCCCCCCAAAGGGCCGGAGCTTGAAGTGTGTCCTTCTACAAAAATGGAAATTTTTGGTTTGGCCAGCCCCTATTGGGCATTCGGTCTGTCTTCGTGAAATAGGGAAATGTAAAGAGTCTTGAGTTATTGCAATATAAAAAACACAATTGGATCATCTG
This sequence comes from Chionoecetes opilio, assembly GCA_016584305.1. NCBI lineage: Eukaryota > Metazoa > Arthropoda > Malacostraca > Decapoda > Majidae > Chionoecetes > Chionoecetes opilio. The sequence goes on from JACEEZ010017777.1 coordinate 3,160, forward strand.
TGTTGACCTTAAAAGGGTGTCCTTCCGTTTTGGTCAAAAACGGGGAAATACACAAAGTACCCTTTTCCCTTTCTCTGTATGGGGGTTAGCAGAGCTCGAGAGAAGTTTTTGGGGTTCAACAAAGGGCCTCCGAGATCTGATCTTAAACCTGGAGATCCTAACTTTGAAACATGACCCACTTTTGACAGGAGAAAATAATATTCCCACCCCCTGCCCAATAAAACTGGGGTCTAAATGAAAAAATTGAAAAAGAAATTTAAAACTGATGGGACTGTTTTGAAAGTAAAATCTTTGGGCATTTCCGGACTGTAAATTTTTTTAAAAAAAATAAAGGGCCCGGTGGGGTTTGGGATGGCCCAAAAATTTTCGACAGCTCTCAAAGATGAACATTTTAAACGGTACATGTCAGCCCTTTTGAAAAGAATGCTTGGCTATCTTCAAAGCCCCCCCGTCAAGAATTTTCTTGGAAATACACTTCCCCAAGGTAATTACAAAAAATTTGGGTTCAAAAACCTTTTGGGAAAGAGCAAAAGCCCCTTGGGTTTGAACATGAGATTAAAGTACATTTTTTTGCAAAACCCATCTTCCCCAACTTTCCGGGGAAAATCTTGGTCCCTGCTAGCGACGAGAAAAGGGTTGAAAAACGATTTCCCCCAAAGTTTTTAAGGTTTGGAAAAACGTTTACCAGGGTAATGGGATGTGCATATGATGGCGACTATTGTTGGGGGCTTCAAACGCGATAGCCCCAAAGTTGGACCTCCAGACAAAGCAAAAAAAAAAACCTTTAAATTTTTCCCTTAACCTGCACCCCAATTTTTACCCTTTATCCTTTCAAAAAAACATGATAATTTTTAAAATTAAACATTTCTATTCATGCTTTTTCTTTCATTTTTCTTTGTATGTTAACTTTTGAAAACTTTTTAAAAATTTAACCCACTGTTACTTTTTATGTACGTTTTTTTTCATTTTTTTTTAAAAAAACGAAAATCCTACATTTCCCAAAAACGGGGGACGTGATAAAAGAAAAACTGAGATCATTTTTGGTTTCCAGCCCCCAAAAAACTTATTTAAAAACCCAAGTTTTCGGGACCTAACCCCAACAAAAATTATTCCCCAGGAATTTTTAAATTAGATAGATTTAAAATTTACCCGGGAGGGGACAGATAAACAATCTACCTTAATTTCCACAAATTTTGAAGCCAAAATGTTGGGTTATTTTTAAACCCTTTTGCTGTATACAGTGGGCTATACATAAAACCCAATAAAAAAAGGTTCTGACCCAATCCTTCCTTACTACACGTCCCTTATTCCTTACTACACTTAATTCCTACACGTAAATTCCTTAATTACTACAAGGGGGTAGTACTTTAATCATTTCCCTGTCAAACCTAGGAAAGGCCCTTCCCAGGACAATGTGATTTGAATAAAGTCCATCTTAACTTTGAATTCAGCCATTCTTGATCGAATGTCGGCGTTATTTTGTAAGAATCCATCTTGCTGCAGAGCTGTCATGACCAAATAAAATTTGCGGCGTTTTGTTTTTTTACAAAACAAAATTCTGCGCATGCGCTGGACCAAACCCCCACGGCGGATCTTTCTTAACGTCACACCGGCCCTGGCCCCACTAGCGCAATTACCCGGGAACCCTGGAAAACGAGGGTTTTAGGGTCCCCTTATCACGGCTTAAAACGTGACGTCATAGAAAAACAATAACATGGCAGAAAACCTTCGTTTAGTATCGTCGAGAAATAATGAGAATTACAAAATAACAGGCCACAAGTAAAAAAATAGATGTCCTCCCCTAAAACTCGGGCTTACCCCTTTAAAACCCCGAAAAAGAATATACAATGTCAAAAGACATGAAAACTTTTTTAAAAGGATTTAAAAAAATTTTTAAGGGCTTAAACAACCTGACCTTTTCTCTGTGACGTGTAAATAGTTTCTGTTTGAATTTTGCTGATAAATAGAGCAAAAAATTAGCATAAATTAGAAAAATTTATAAGCACGGGGTTAACTTTAGGGCCCCCAATAAAAGAGCTACAGTGGGTGGGGCATGAGAGGAGAACGTAAAAATCTGGTGAAATTTAAATTTCCCCCGAGTCTTGGAACGCTACCAAACCCGTCCGTATGACGTTGTTTCTCTCAAAAATTTTTTAACTAATTTGGTTTTAAAAATGCATAAGCACGGGTCCAAGCTTATCTGAATGATATTCATCAGCAATAGTACACTTAAATGTACTTCATATTTCAAAGGTTCCTTATGCGGTCAGACCTGTTTTTAAACCCCATCCTTCACAGGTTTTCGGGAAATTTCGCCGATAGGGGAAATTTTTCCGAAAGTCGGCGAGTGTTCCCCATTTTTCCCCTTTGGGGGAGTGTTCCTTTTTTTGGCCCCGGGGGAAAAAAGTTCCCCGCTCTTGTATTACAGCACCAAATATATACATTTAATCTTTCTTTTACCCTTTTTTTGCATGAAAAAAATATATTTAAAAACAAGCCAATAGCCTGAAAATTAGGTTTTGGGTATGTTTTTTAGGTTTTGTTGGGGCCCGTTTTAAAAATGTCCAGGTTTGGGTTTGTGAAAAGGGGCTGGGGTTTGGTAAAAACCCCACCCGACGTCCGACGCTCCCACATCACGAAGACCGTAGGGGGCGGAGGCCAAAACCACCCGGTCCACGCGGAGAACCGCCCTCCACCAAACCATTGGTTTAAGTAGTGGGGGCCAGGGGAGGGGCGGCCGGAGCAAGTCCGGGGTCGCACCGGAACGGCCCCGTGTTCACCCCCCGGCAAGGCGACGGGGACCAAGGCGGCCCCAGGGGGGTGACCCCCTGCCCGGCCAAGTTGAGCGAACCCAAAAGGGAAATCCCAATGCCCTTTTTGACAAAAAAAAGGGACACCGAGGCCCGGGAAAAGGGGTTGATGAAGCTTTGGCCCCCTTTACCCCCCCCAAATGCGGGGCCCCAGCCGAACGGATTTTCCCATTGCATGCCCAGCCAAGTAAGCGGGGGGGAGGGGGTAAGGACGGAGTTTTTTCCCCTTTTTTGGGCTTTGGGAAACCCCCTCTCCCCCGCCACCCCCAGAGTGGGTCCAAACATTTCGAACCGCTTTTCCCCCCTGAGACGGGGCGGACACCAGCCAATCGTCCCCAAAAACATGAGGCAAATTACCCCGGGAGACACCCCTCCGTGAATCCCCCAAATTGGGGAAGGGCCCCGTAAAAACCCCGGGGCGATGGGGAGGCCGAAGGGGATTCTGGTGAACCCCGCCACGTGTCCCATTCCCCCTGGAAAGGGCCATAAAGCCCCGGAAACCCAGGATGAAAGGGGGCTGCCAATGGGCCCCCTTGAGATCGAGGGGCGCCCCTCCAGTCCCCTTGCCTCGCCGAAGGCGGACCTGGGCCAAAGTCAGCATACGGAACCGGTGGTTTCGCACAAAAACCTTTTAGGGGGGCTGGGGTCCAAAATAAGCCTCCCCTTCGAAGAGTCCTTTTGGGGGACATGAACTGCGGGAAAAAAAAGACCTTTTTCCCCGCGCCTTCTCCACTACCCGGGGAGTGGGGGTTTCCGACACCCGGGGGCGGCGAGCCCCTGTGGGGGACCGGCCCTCCCAAAAAGGAGGTGCCGAAGGGGCGGAAGGGCAATCCCAGGGCCAAGAAAGACCCCTTTCGGACCACCCTGGCGGGGAAACCCCTCTGCGGCCAGGCTTTCCCCCAAACCCCCGACAGGGGGGCCCCCGGAAGGGAGGCTCAAAGCGAAGGGGAAAACCCCTTTGGGGGAAGGGGTTGTGGAAGTAGCGGGCCCCCCAACGAAAGGGGCCCCAAAAAACCCCGAGCCCCCCCGAACCCGGAAGGCCCACCCCCACTGGGACGACGGGGATCCTGGGGGCCTCCACACGGGGGTTTAGCGCCCCCGATGCCTTTTTTTTTTCCCCTTCCCCACGAAAAAGCCCCCACGAAAAACCCGCTGGACCCCCCCCCCCGGAACCCCCCCGCCCGAGACGGTCTGGGGGCCGGGGTAGACCCCAGAGTGACGGTGGGGGGGAATTTAGGCGAGACACTGCTGCCCCCCAAAAAGGGTTCCCACAAGACCCCCGAATCGAAAGGGGGCTAATCTGGAGAAACTGCGTCGAGTCCCGCTCCGGCAGGCCCGAAAGGGCCCCGCCCTCGGGAAAAAGCCAAGCGGGCCCGTGACGGCCCCCGGGCATGGCCAAAGGGGGGACCCGTCGGGGGGAAAGGGGGGCGCCCCCAACGCATCACAGGCGGTCGAAAAAAGCCCCCCAGACATCCGACCCGGGGGGCCCGGGGAGAGGGAAAAATTTTGGGTCCACGGCGAGGGGGGAGAGCCAGTTCGCCAGCTATAAGAAGGCCCAAAAGAAGGGGCCAACAGGGGGGGTGCCTGTTGCCGGCCCCCTGAAAGTCCCGGCGAAAAAAACTCCCCCCTTCACCGGTTGCGCCCGGCCCCCCGGAGGTCCTTTGGGAGAAAGCCGGGACACCCGGGGGAAAAACGCCATCCAAAACGTGGGAAAGGGCCAAAACCCGAGGCCGGGAGAAAAAAACCCGGGAAACGGGGCCCGGGGCGGAGAAGGAACCCCCCGGGGCACAACTGGGGGATCCCCTCTCCACACTTTTGGCAAGGGGCCAGGCCGGGGCCCTTTATCCAGGAAAAAACCCCTTTCTGGCCCCCGAGGAAAGCCACTGGCATCCTTTGGCCCTTTCCCCCCACACACGGAAGGGCCCCCCCCGGGCCAAAATAAAGGGTCAGCCAGTAAAGGGGGCCCAGAGCATCCAAACGGCCGCCGAAGAAACCGAGGCCCGCCCTTTGAGGGAAAAGGGCCAGGGGGAGAGAAAGGAAAACCGGGGGTAGAGGGAGGACTTTCCCGTCCCCCCCCCTTCCCGGAAAACGACCCCCCACCTTCAAAATCTGGGGAACTGGGCCCCACGAGCCGGGCCTCCCGAAGACCCCATGGCAACAAGCCGCCCGCAAACCGGGCCCCACAAGGCAATCGGCGGCGGCATCGGTGCCCGGGAAACGGGCTTTGGGGTCCCAAGGCATCCTCCCCAAAGGGGGCGAGGGGGAAGTGGGACATAGAAAAACACCTCAGAAGAAACGGCGGGGGGAAAGGCCCCCGGGGGACAGGGGGGTCCCCCAAAAAAACCCTTGGGCTCTTTGGGGGACGGGTAGGGCGGCAACCCTTTCCCCCCTCGGAGCACCCAGGGAAATCCCTCCTCGATACCACCAGATTTAGAAGGAGGCACAAGGGGGAGAGGGAACAGGCGATGGGGACCTGCAAAGCCTCGCGCGGAAAAACGGGAAACCCCGAAATTTAAATGGACCTCCATTCCCTTTCCCCTGAAGGAGTTTAAATGAAGTTTCCAAGCCGGGCAACCTCGGGGCCACAGGGGGTGAGGGGGGGGAAAGGCCCAGGAACCCCTTTACCAGGCCCTTAAAGGGCCCTAGACCCACCCGGGAAGTCCTCGACCTGGGAGTCGCGGTCAGGTGAGGGGGACTGAGAAGACGCCGGGTCAGCTCCACGGGCAGCACGAAACGAAGGCCCGGGGCCTTTATGGAAGTAAAAAGGCCGGGGGTTTTTTTTTGGGGGGTCGAGACGAGGAGGAATGGACGACCCCGGCCCCAGGCCAAACCAGAAACCCAAAGACCGGCCCCCCAGGGCAACGGAAGTGGCCCGCGGTTTGGGGAGACTTTTAAACCTTCGACCAACCTCCTTTAGGTTTAGCATAGGGGCCCCGCCGGTAAAAGGCAGGGCACACCCCACCTCCCAAGAGGAAGCCGCCAGCCCCTCCACAGCATTTCCCCGGGGAATTCGGCGGGACGAAAGAGGTCCGACGAAGGCACGGGGCGTGCGAGGAAACAGAGCTTTTTGGCCTCGTGACCTAAAAGGGCACCGACCAGCCCTAGGCCTCGCAATTTATCCGCTTTTTTTAAAAAAAAAAGGGTAAAAGCAGTGGAAGGGGAAAAGGGACTAGACGCCCAACCCCCGAAACGCCCCCAAAAACCCCCCCCTGCCAAACGCCAAAACGCACTGCCCCCCACCCCCAGGAAAGTGGGAAAGGTGGGGAAAGGGGGGGGTTTTGACATGGCAGGGCCCGGGACCGCCCCAACTCCCCTTCCCGGCCCATGGGGAGGGCCCCGGGCGGGGGTGCGGGGTGGTTTGGGCACCAGCCCAAAAGCGGGCCGGGAACCAATCCCCCCATCTCAGGACACACGGGCAGGGGGCCCGGGGAATACCCCAAAACCCCGTAACCGGGCCCCCGGGAGGGTCCCCGCGGGGTGGGGGTTCGGCCGTCGCGGGTTCCACGTGGGAGTCCAGGAAAACCCCCAACCCCCGCACCAGCCCTTGGGGAGGGGTCCGGCGGGGGTGGGGGGTGGGGTGGGTGAACGACGTAACCATTCCGCCCCCCCTCAGCTCAAACATGGCAGACCAGGGGAAACCCCCAACCCCCCCACCAGCTCTTGGGAGGGTCCGGGCGAGGATGGGGGGTGGCTGGGTGAACGAAAGAAACCCTAAAAGGTTTTCCGGCCAGGGACGGCCCTGGCCCGGGGGAAAAAAGGCCCCGGGGGGAACAAAAAGGGGAAAGCCGCGCCCCCCCGGGGGCTAAAACGGTAAACCACAGACACAACCCCCAACCCCAAAAAATTTTGAGGGCACAGCCGGGGCCCAAACCGGGATGGGAAAAAATAAACTACACTCCTTCCCGTGAACCCTACAGAAGGATTACGGGAAAACCAAAAAAATGGGTAAAAAATTTACTCCAAAAAACCCCGTAAACACGAAAAAAAAGCAGGTGTACCATACCAGCCTGAAAAGGAAAAAAACAAGTGTTTTCAGGAGACGACCAAACAGGGGGTTGACTGATGAAGGCCCAAAAAAAAGAATGATTTGCCCCCGGGCCGGCTGGCGTACCAATGCCTCAGGGAGGGTTGGTACGGCGTTGCCCCCGACGGGTGTTTCCTTTTTTTTTCAGATTTAGTGTAGCCGGTTACCTTAACCAAGGGGTGTGGGTATAGGTTCCCCGTTTACCCCCCCGCCACCCGGGGGTTTTCCCTTTGGGGGGGCGGGTCTTTTTACTAATTTGCCTTTGTGCACCCAGCCCCTAAGGGGACCCAAAAAAGGGAAGTTTTTGTGTTTTGGGACTAGCCCAAAAATTTCTGGATTTCCCTTTTAAAAAAAAGAAATAGCTTCTATTCTTCCCTTTTTATCTAAACAATTTGTGGAAACTGTTGCCGAAATTTTCCCCTATTTCCCCGACCCAAAATCTTAAGGTGCTGAAAATTTTTTTGTCAAAAAGGAAAAACAAAAGATCATAAGGGTAAAGATCTCTATGAAGAAAAGTTCATAGAAAAGGGGCAAATGCCCTTTTGGGGCCCCTTTGGCCCTGTATTGATGTTTGTAGTAGTAGTATATATTAGACAAAATGTGATTGCAAGCCCCCAAAACGTGTTTTTTGCTGTCGGTTGGTCACTGGTCAAAAATTTCCCAGGGTCCGGGGTAAAACCACGTTTCCTTTTGATTCCCAAACCCCTTTTTTTTCCCAGTGATTTCCAAAACACAAAACTCAAAACCCCCGCACACGAAAAAGTTTCCCCCAACACCCCACACCCCCACGTCCATGAGTCTACTGAGTTTGTGAAATGCGGAAAAACGTTACCGCAGAGGTTTTTCCCTGTAAGTTATACTCCCAAAAAATGTTTTTTAGCCCCCAAAAAAAACCCCCTTTAAAAGTATTTAATTTGACATGGGGCCAAGCCGCTTACCACTTACAATTATTTTCGATTTTTTTTAGCCCCACTCCATCCCCAAAATTGAATTTTTAAATTTTGGCTACCCAAAACAGACACACACATACACAGACACCGGCCCACTCCTTTTGTATATTAGACAAGTGCTTGTGGGGCCCTTAGGACCCCCCTATTGAGGTTTTTTTAGTAGTATAAAGTATATTTTTGCCCGGCCCTTGGGGCACTGGTCAAAGTGCCCCCCGGGGGGACCACGTTTTATGTGTTCCCCAAAACCCCTTTTTTTCCGTTGGAAATTCTTTCACACACACACCCCACACACGCACACAAAAGTCGATGAGTTCTGGGGTTTTTGGATGCAGCACGGGCGGTTACCGCAGTTTTTTTTTTTGTAATATAATACTCCTAAAGTGTGTTTAGCCCAAAACCCCCCCCTTTAAAATTTTTTCAATTTTACTGGGACCTAGCCGCCCCTTACCCATTTCCCATTTATTTGCGATTTTTTGAGTCTACTCTCTCAAAATTTTAATTTACAGTTTTTGGCTACCCAAAACAGACAGACAGACAGACCACACACACACGGCCCAAATCATATGTATATTAGATAAAAGGGGTATTTTAAAAAACTGAAATAAACCTAACCTACCCCTAACCAGGCGTATTAACCTCCTACTATAAAAAAAAAAAACCCCCTTTTCCTTTGGGTTGAGTTGGTATTTTAGGGCCCCCTCAGACTTTTAAAAGACAAGCAGGTAATCACCTTGTCGGGAGGATCAATTTCCCTAAAGGGGCCTTTAAATGACCCTAACATTTAAACCCCCTAAAAGGGGGGTTAAAAGGGGGTTTTTGCCCCCCCTCGACGCCCCGGGGAGATTATTTAACCTACCCCAACCTTAAAACCAACCTCCTATAAAAAGGGGCCCCATAGGGTTGGGGGGGGCCCCTGGAAGGGGAGGGTGTGTCCCGTAGCAAATATTATCAACTAAAGAAAACTTCTACAATATACCAAAAAAAAAAAATTTTTTTTTTTTTAAAAATAAAATAAAATTTTATCCTTTTATTAAAATTTTTATATATATAATTTTATATATTATATATATATATATATATATATATATAAAAAATATATAATATAAAAATATAAAATAATAATATTACGTTTTTTTGAAAAAAGTTACGCCCGGGAAATGGGGTTAATACTTTAAACCCGAAAACAAGTGTTCCCCGCCCCCCCTAAGTAAATTTTTTACCGACCAGCCGGGGGAATTGTCCGCCCCCGCCCCGCCCCGCCCGGGGGGAAAATAATCTTAACCAAAAATCCTAACGACACCCCCGGCCGAGATTTTAACCCCCAAAAAACCTTAAACCCAACCTCCAAAAAGGATTCAAGGGGGGAGGGTGCCCCCCAAAACGGGAGGGGGGTGTACTGTATGCGCCCATTAAACCCCCGGGGGTTTCCTCATCCCCCCCTTTTACGGCCGCCGTACAACAACAAAGACGTCACAAAGACGTCAAAACAAAGTCCTTTTCCGCCCACCGTACCGCTGTACGGGCCCCCGTACAAAGTTTAAAATTTAAGTCACCCCTCCCCCCCTCGGCCCGGGGTCCCCCTCGAGGGAATTTTGCCCAACTGTGCCCAAATTACCACAAATACCACCAAGCCCCCGGGGAAAGAGGTGCGTCTTGTTTAGCGGTGTTGTTTGTAAGAAAGGCCGGACAAAAAGCGGGCCCGATGGGAACCCCGCCTTTTAAAAACAAAATATTTAAATTTTCTTTATATGTATCGATGTTTTGAAGGTTACGCAGAAGTTATTAATTTTTAAAACCCTATACTGAGGCCAAAAATTTTAAAATAGAAAACGTTAAAATTGGGGGGAAAGGCGGTTTTTAAAAAACGCCCCCCCCCCCCGTTCTTCGTCCATTAAAAAATAAAAAAAAAAATTAATATGAAGGGGGTATATTTAAAAAATTTTATATTTGTTTTTTACATGTTGTGCCTTTGCCCTTTTAGGCAGTGGGGATCCAGGGCTCGGATGGTAGACTTGGAGGTTCACCTTTAGGGCCCCTGTGATGGGTTTGGGCCCCCCACCCGTGGGTGGCGCAGGAGGATTTTTATAGTGAAGCCTGTGATTAGAGGCTCATCCGCCCCCCTATGTCCTCCCATGCACTCGCCCAAACGTTTGGTAGAGATGATGGGCAGGCAGGGGGGGTTTTTTAGGCCCCCCGACGGGCAGAAAGGGTTTTTGGGTTTTTTCGGGGATTGAGCTGGGGGACCGAGGAAAGAAGTTCCCCGGGGAAACCCCCCCTAAAACCCCTTTCCCCTACCCCTCCCCAATGTTGTGATCTTTTCCAATATCGTCATTTTTCGTAATTTATTGGACTTTTTTATTCAAAGGTACAGTTTCGCCATTTTGGGGGGGTTTTTTTTGGGGTTTTCAAATGACAGCTGTGGGGGGAAAAGACCCCACCAAACCGGGGCGTTTTTGGGGGAGTCACGCAAGCGAGAATAAGTCCAAAATCTTAAAGGCACCTTGTCACTAAAATTCTCCTTATGTTACATTCTTTGCGACGGTGATGTCGGGGACGGGGAAAAACTGCAAATAATTTTTAACCTACAAGTAAAAGGATGGTTTATAACTACGTACCTGTAAAGATTAACATAGCATAAAAGCCCGTTTTACATCTCCACGACCCGCGTAAACGACCGGTCAAATTTTTCAGGGGCATCCCGTGGTCCCACTGGGTGATTCGATTATGAGGGGGGGTTAAACTTCCCCCCCCCAAAACCGTGGTTGGCTCGGGTTTCCGTAGTTAGGGCCCCACTTTTGTCTATTTTTTTTAAAGGGCAAAAAATTTCCCTTCTATTTTAAGGTCTCATGCTTAAAATTTTGCCTTGTTTTAATGATAAAATGGTTAACCCAGCCCCAAAACCGCCCTCCGGGCGGACTTCTTTGGGTAGCTCCTGCGGAGGCCCCCCGGGGGCCCGGGCCCCCAAAAAACAGCTTTCTGAAAAGGTGGTTTGGTGGGTGGGCCTTTTGGCCCACCCCAAAAAACTCTCCAGATAGCCCCCTTTTAACTTTTCCCGAAAACATGGATGTAGAAATGTATGTATTAACGCCTTAAACCCCTCACCCCCCAACCCCTTTACCCCACCCCTTACCCATCACCCCCACCCATTCACCAAACCCCTTACCCATCACCACACACCCATTTTACTCAACCATTACCCCTCACCCCCCCACCCATTCCCTCACCCATTACCCATCACCTCCCACCTATTCCCCACCCCTCACCCCTCACCCCCCACCCCTTCACTCACCCCTCACCCCACACCCATTACCCATCACCCCACCCATTACCCATCACCCTACATCAAGGTTTCCTCAATTCTCGCAACCCACATTTTTTTCACAATTCTCGCTAATAGGCTGGTAAAAAAAGAACAACAAAGTGATCGGATCATCTCATAAGTGGGCTTAAAAGTTGCCCCCGGTCGAGCTGGTTCCAAAACTGTGCCATATGATGGGATTGGGGCAGGGGGGCGGCACCTATCGCGGACACACTCACACACACACACTTTCGCTTATATTATTATAGACTATGATAAAATACAACTGAAATTAAGAAGAAGCGTAGTATTCCCTTCTCCTGGCATTAAATATCAGTCAGTAAGCAGCAAGGGGTCAGTATTTTTCACCTTGTTAAAAAAAATTGACTATAGTCCGCGATTGTCGGCCATAATCGTTGACTAAAACGAATTTAACCGCCAATATTGGGTTGCCGTTATGCGAATACAGTCGCCGACAGTCGCCGCATGACGGCAACCACGGTTGCCGTCATGCGGCGACTGTTCCCAGCCGTGCTGCGAATGACACCGGATATAGCAAGCCCTTCCACTGACCGTTGTCGGCGCGGTTAGCCGACGGTTTGCCGTAATTAGGCGACTAATCGGCGACTAGTCTGCGATTGTCGGCGAGCGTTGCAAACTATAGGGGTATTTGAAAATTTAAAGGTCAACTTTGAGTTGGCGTCATGCGGCGACATTTGCCGGCAGTTGCAGCACAACGCAAACCCACGGTTGCCGTCATGCTGCAGCTATTCCCAGCCGTGCTGCGACTGACCCTGAGTGGTTAAGGATGTGAGCAGCACTCTGACCCATCCCCTACACCACTTTTCAACCCTCGCTTGTGTAGTGAACGACGCCACCAATGTCGGTCACACTGTTGTCCACACACTTTTTTTTTTTTTTTTTTTTTTTTACATCACAAGGATCTGGCCAAGAGCACAACAAAAATGGGTAACACAAAGCCCGCTTAGTTGCCAGTCCCTATAAAGAAGACAGTAAGAGAATAAAATAAAAACAGAGGGGTAGACCAATTTAGTTCGGGAGGTGTCTTGTTACTCTTCTTTTGAAAAGATTTAAGTCATAGGAAAGTGGAAAAATAGAAACAGGAAGAGAGTTCCAGAGTTTACCAGTGAAAGGATGAAAGAGTAAAGATACTGATTAACTCTTGCATTAGGAAGATGGAGAGAATAGGGATGAGAATGAGTAGAAAGTCTTGTGCAGCGAGGCCGCGGGAGTGGGGGAGGCTGCATTAGCAATTTCAAAAGAGCAGTGAGCATAAAATGGTAGAAGAGGCAAGGGAAAACTTTTGCGGCGGTGTTTTAAAAGTTGAAGACGTCGTCAAGGGAGGAGTTGATGAACAAAAGTTTTTTGACTCAACCCTGTTTAGGAGAGCTGATGAGTGGATCCTCCCCAAACAGTGGACATACCCCATACATGGGGGGATAAGGCCCCCCTGTAAGAGCAAGAAATTTAGGAGGGAAAAAAAAAAGGACCAGACGTCACAGCACACCTAACTTCTTAAAGCTTTTTTAGCAGGAGATGAGAGTGAGATTTCCAGTTCAGTTTTTTTATAAGGGGATAGTCCTAGAATGTTCTTTGTAGAAGAACGAAATTTGTGTCATTGAAGAAGAGGGGAAGTTATCTGGTGGTTTTGCGAGTAGAAATTGAAGAAATTGGGTTTATGAGCAGAACAAAAAAAGGTTTGTTTTCCCCCCAATCAAAGATAGAAAGATCAAAAGTTGGCGCCGGTGGCACTCTCCGTGAATCACTTAGTTCCTTTTGAGGGGAGTCAAATAAACAAACGTTAAAATGCGGTAAAACATTAGCTAGAGGGGATAGGGCTTTGAGTTAACTTAGATCTTAAAATGAAAAATGAAAGAGAGGGGTGATAGGACAAAACCCTTTGGGAAAACACCACTTTTAAAGATTTAGAGAAAACTGCCCCGTCTACGTACTGCATAAAAACGGTTTGAAAGGGAAACTTAAAATGAAGGTAAGAGAAAAGGATAAAAACCCGAATGAGGGTAGTTTAAAATTAAAAAGATTTGGGGCCAGACTCATAAAAACTTTTGAATGTCGGGGGCAATAGCAAAGTTCACCAAAAACCCCAAAGGGGGGATGACCAAGATTCGTTGGGAAAGCTAAAAAGATCGCCATAGATCGTTTTTAGGGGAAACCGTACTGACGATCGATAGAAGATTGTGAAGATAGATGTTAAGAATCTTCTTATTAAGTAAAAGTTTAAAAAATTTTAGTAGGCAGAAGTAAAACGCAAATGGGAGGGTAGTTTAAAGGTTTAAAAAGGCCCCTTCTTAGGAAAAGGTTGGATGTAGAAAACTTCCACAAAAAGGGAAAAAGGTGGAAGTAGTGAAAAAACGGAAAAGTTTGACCAGGCAAGGTGCAAGCCAAAAGCAAAGTTTTTGAGAACAATAGGAGGGACTCCGTGGGACCGTAACCTTCGGGGATCTAGGTCAAAAAGGCAAAGAAAAACATCTTTCAAAAGATTTTAAAATGACGGCTAATAGTCGGGGTGGGGTAAAAGGAGGAAAAACCCTTTTCATCAGCCGAGGGGAAATTTTTTAGCAAATGTTGAGCGAAAAATTTCCCTTTAAAGTAAGGAACTTTGGGCCATCGGGTGAAGCTGGGGGGAAAGATGGGGGAAAAAAATTTGTTAGAGATTTTATTAGCTAATGCAGAAGTCACGAGGGTTTGTTTCAGAAAGTTTTGACATTTCTAGAATAAAAGGTTTTTGGAAATTTGAAGTAAAGTTTTGGCATGATTACGGGCAGAAATATAAAGGGCAGATTTTCGGGAGAGGATGCTTAGGGTACCGTTTGTGAGCCACCTCTCTATCTCGGACAGCGGACAAGCAATTTTAAACCAAGGTTGAGGGGCTTTGGGATTAGAGGAGTTGTGGAATGTACGCCCCCTGCCAGAACTATGACCTCAGTTATGCGCTCTGCAAAAAAGAGAGGGTCTTTGACTGAAGCATAATCTTCATGAAATAGAGTGTATCCTTTTTCCATTTAGCTGAGTTGAAGTGCCAAAGCCCCCCCGTTTTGGGGGCCCCAAACGGTACCGGGCGATAGGCAGGAAAAAAAGAAATAAGATTTGATCGTAGAACCAACGGGAGAATAATTTCAAAAAGCAAAAAGGGTTGTAGTTTGGAAAAGTCAAGAACTTGGGTGTCCCCAAAGGCGGTCGGAATACAGAGGGGCTGCACCAGCTCTTAGGTTTTGGGAGGATAAAAAATTGTGGGCTTGTTCCCCGGTTGGTCAGGAAAGAAGATGATACCAAAGCTGGGGTGAACATTGAAGCCCCCAAGAAGGGACTTTCAGCTAAAGGAAAATGAAGGAGATGTTTTTCCACTTTTGATGTTAAAAGTCAAAAAAATTTACATAGCGGGGGAGTTAGGTGAGGATATACAGCACGAAAAATTTAGTAGAGATGACATTAAAGTCGAAGCCAGAGGGTAGAAAAATTCGGAGATTCAAGGGCGTGGCCGAGAGCAAGTATGCATGCGCAATACCCCGGGGGCCAGTTTTGGGATTTAAAATTAGAATAGAACAGTGGGGAGACAGAAAAGGTCTGCTGCAGTCCCAGCCACTGAGTTTCGGTGAGGAAAAGAAGTGAGGTTTAGAGGAGGAGAGAGATTTTCGACAGGAGAAAGCTAGTTTAAAGGCCGCGAATGTGCAGAAGTTTTTAAGGGGAGAAGGCTAAAGAAAGTATCAAGACCTCGGGTCGACATCTTAAGACTGTCCACCTGGGGGTATTCTGGTCCCCCCCCCAATTAGGGCTCCCAGGGAGGGCGATTTCTAGGCAAATAAAATTTTTGGGGAAGATAGTGGGGTGTAATGCAGTAGTGTAATTGATATAAAAGGAACGTCTTTTGAGTGCGGGTGCAGACCCCTTTTGTATCAGACACTAAGGGATATGGAAAAAGAGGCAAAGGGGATTTCAATATACGTCGCAGAACCCCCCCACTCCTCTCCTCCCCCGGGGGAATTCACCAGGCGGGAGGTTCTGACTGCCCACTCCCTCCATTCCACTTTTCCACCCCACTAGGCCACAAATACTTTTTCCTCCAAATTTAAATTGAAACAATAACTACGACATGGTGATAAAACAATCGCCCAAGGGCCCAAAAAAACTCTCTAGAGAACTGCTCTATTTTTAGTGGTAAATTTTAACAATAATAATAATTTTATATCAATAAATATCTCAAAAATTCCGCCTCTCTCTCTTTTCTCTCTCTCCTTTCTCTCTCTCTCGTCTCTCTCTCTCCTCTTCTCTCTCTCTTCTCTCTCTCTGTCTCTCTCTCATCTCTCCTCTCTCTTCTCCCCTTTCTCTCTCTCCCCCCCCTTCCTTTCCCCCTTCACCTCCCTTCCCCCTTCCCCCCGTTTCTTCTTTTTTCCCCCTCCTTTTTCCCCCCCCCCCCCTCCCCCCTTCCCGGGGCCCCCCCCCCAGCAAAATAAGGGGGCCCATGCAGCCCGGCCCGGGACGGTCCGTCGGGCCCCCCGGGTTACGGGCCATTTAAAACCCTTTACGCGGGATACGACGGAAACCGGTTTTCCCCGTCTTTTTTAGGGGGAAAAACCCCAAGGGTGTATTGAAATGCACCACCACCGGTCCCCCCCGGGGCCCTTTGTCCAAGGCCTGAAGAAAACCCCAAGCCTTTTTCCACCCCAAACAACAAAAAGGCTTTTGAACCCCCCCTGGAATTAAAAAAATAAAGTTAATTAAGAAGCCCAAGGTGGAAAGGGGGAGGGCGAAAAGAATCCTGTTAAACCCCCCCCAAGTTAGGGGTGAGGGCTTTACTCCCAATTTTTTTAAATGGCGCCAAAGTGCGACTAGCTTGTTTCCGTCTCCTCTTTGTTACCGAACCCGAAAAAAGAAAGGGTTTTAAACAGTCTTCTAACAAAATACCTCACACCAACCTGGGCCTAAAAAATCAAAATTATCCCTTAAGGCGACCAGAACCATATGAGGGGGAGAGGGAACCGCCCGTAATCTTTCCATTTCCGGGGGGTTTTAAAAATTTTCCTCGGGCTTTTCCACCCCCTTTTTATTTTTCTGGGGCCCAAAAAAATTGTAAACCCATTGTCCCCCCCTTTTCCCCTTTTTTTTGTGTCCCCCCCCAAATAGGTTTGTGTAGGGGTCAAGGCCCCGGACCCCGTGGATTTTGTTTAAATTAAATTTTAATACCCCTTTTTAAAAATGTTTTTAAATTTTGGGTTTTAAAATTATTTTCTTTTTTTTCAAAAGGGGAAAAGGGAAAAATTCCCTGGGGTTTTTTTTTAATGGCCCTTTTGGGCCACCCCCCCCTGGTGCGCCCCCGTGATTTACCAAAAAATGGGGGACCCAGGTTTTGGGGAAAAAAAAGAGGGAAAAAAAGTTTTTGGTAAAGGGGGGGTTTACCTGTGGGAGGGGAGAGCAAAACGGGGGGGTTACCCACACTATCACTCGAAGAGAGGGAAAAAAACACCGAAGTAGCGAATCATAATCACCTTTGCTTGCCCGTCGCTGCGCTACTTTGGAAAATCCCTACAGGGGGGAAAAAAATTTTGGACTGGATGGATATAGAATTACTCTGCATTTGCCACCTAATTCGTGGTTTTCCCCAAAAAATAAATATTATTATAAATATGAAAAAAATTTTCTACCCTATTCTCTTTTACATTTCATCTCTGGTTTCGGGAAACGTTCTTGAACCAATTTCCCCACAAAAGAACGTCACTGCCCATTTAATGGACTAATGGGTAAATTTAAATGTCCGTTTCTTTAAAAAACCGTTTTTAGCACAGCGGGCCGGACGCAATTATGGTTCATCTTAAAAAAGTTTTTTTACTATAGACAAAAAAAAATATGAAATTATTTTAAAAAAGCTTTCTGGGTATTAAAAAACGTATTTGGGATGTATAGCCTAGCATTACGATTATTACAAAAAAAAGCATAAAAAAAATTGCGTGGTTTTTTCTTACCGTAAACTCTATGTGCTGACACAGGACTTCACAAACCGAAGGGTTTTATTTGGTCCCCGGTGGTGGTGCCGAGCGGGCACATTTTTAAGCTGGGATTATTGAATAGTTTGATCCACTTGCCCCTACAGATGAAATCCTTAAATCCGATGTCCGTTAAAACAAGGTTGAGTTTTCAAAAACTTAAATTTATTTGCTTTGGATAAAAAATTAAGTTGAAATATTGACACGAGGTTACAAAAACGTGCCCGGGAACTTCTAAAATGTTTGACGGGGGCCTCGACCCAAAAAGGGGGAACACAGCCCATTTGGGCCAACCTATCTTAGTTAGGTCTTATGTACATTTTGCGGACCTAGGGGAGATACCCACCTTAGTTAGTTGTACATTTGCCGACATAGTGGGGGCCGAGCCCGAGAGATCCCCGTTGGCACAAGGAACCCAGGGAAAAGGAGAACGGCGGCGTGAGGTGGGAAAAGGCCCGCATGCTCAGTGCCATGGTATACTTGAACTTTAAAAAGCTTTATTAAAAGGGGGGCACGAACAACAAAAACCCCCCCATCGCGACGTAGATTACAATTAGCGACACAGGCCGTTTTTCCGAAAAGAAAGGGGAAAAGACGTAATTTTAAGTTTTTTGGGGTTAGTATAAGAAAGTTTGACCCCCCAGAAAAAAAAGAAAATAGATAATTTTATAATGTTTGTAGGTTAAATAAAAAAGTTTTGGCCCACCAGAAGAAGGAAAAAAAACTGTTAAATTTTATGGGTTAGTATGTTATATAAAAAAGTTTTATTTAATACAGTGATAATAGATGCAACTATTTTCTTTTTTTCCGCTATCGAGTCGTAAAATCATAAAAAAAAAACTTACCCAAAAAAAAAAAAAAAATTTTTAAAAAAACGCTAATGCGCATTACTGTTTTGGAGTGTAGGAAATTGGTTTAGTTTTATGCTTGAAGGGGATAACAAAATTTAACAATCTTAATTAAATCAGGTGTCTGTAATACCGGCTGAATTTCTATTATTATTTTTTATCATTTTGGAAGAGGGTTTTAGTTATAAAAAAGGAGAGTGCATATTCCAACATAAAAAAATGCAAGGGGAAAATACCCTTTTTCCCCCCTCCTCCTCCTCCTCCCTTCAAACTTGTAAATTTTCCAAAAATTAATTTTATCATCACCAAATTTTTAACTTATAAGTACGAAAAGTTTTATGAGGTTCTGTCTGTCTCGTCTTGCTCTGTCTTGTCTCTTCGCGCACGCACGCACGCACGCCGCACCACACCAAAACCCACAAAAAGATAAAAAGAGATAATTTATTTACCCCAAAATTCCAAAGTGGCAAAAACAATAATCATTAAAAGGGCCACAAAAGGTTTTTCGTAAAGTTTACAAAAACGTTTTTCACATGCGACATATAACCTTCAAATCTACTGTCGATAATAAGTCTTGAAAACATCCTCAAATACTAAAACGCAAGAAATTTTTTCCTTTTTCAAAAAACATGCATAATTTTGATATAAGTTTTTATCCTATCTAGACACTTTGCAAGTACCAACTACAAGGGTATTGACTTACAAAGCGCGCCCGTCGCACGAACTAAAGGCGGCCCAAAAGCTGACCAAGCACAGGGGCGCTGCACGCAAAAATTTTGAGCATCAATGAAAAAGAATCAATGAAAACTACAATAAATTTGTAAAAACCTAAACAAGCAATAAACAATTAAAAACTAAATACTAAAATACTGAAAATACTAAAACGGAATACTAAAAAAATGGAAAATACTATAATGGAATATTAAAAACTATTATTATTTATTTTTTATAAAAAATGGAAAACTACAAAAAAAAAAAAAAAAAAAAAAAAAACGCCATCACGAATACCACAAAACATCAATAAAATCAGACAAGCACTAAAACATCAAAGACGAAAATGCGAGTAGTAAAACAAAACAAGAACTAAATACTAATATAAAACAAAGAACTATATAAATTCTGAAAGGATACGGTGTACGATAGTACACATACAGTGGCAAAGTCATCCCTCTCCAGCATTAAGTTTTCAAACGTCGACCCATCAAATTGTTGGCGTATATATGATGTTCTAACGCAATCCCTTACAACATGCTGCTCAGTTTGAATGTGTCCACAGGAACACAGACGTTCTTTTAGTGGCAGACGACCTCTGCCTCGCCGATTCCATCGCCCCTCCTCAACAGCAAGAGAGTGCGCACTCACTCTAAAGCGAGTCCATGAGATTCTTTCTGTTTCATTAACTTTTACTTTTTATCTATATATTTCATGTACAGAACGGTCAGGGTTAATCGATGAATATAGTTGCACTCTATTCGACTGTGATGTTAATATTTTTGCTTTCATTTCTTCCATGGCAATATGCACATCGTTGTTGAGAATGTCTCTAATATAGCGTGAGGTATGACAGGCGTGGCTGAGCGTGATGTGCATGGCATGAACCAGAGGATCGTCAGCCATTCCCCTTCTCTCTCTCCACATTTCACTGAAAAACTTGCGCTGTTTAGCCAGGATGAGAGCACGTAAAGGGGGATAGCCGAGCTCCGCTAAACACAGCTCGTTACATGTTGTCTTCCTAACACCCAACATCTGCTTGATACACCACATCATAGACCACTGTATACCTGGACTGTTCACGCGACAATGTTTTGAATTGCAGGGCTGCATAGGGGCCCGCGGGACGCCCGACAAAGAGATATAGTGGTCTATGGACTATCATATAGACTGATTTATCAGTATATATGGTATACTGTAATCTTCGTAAATGTTTGTTCTATAATATTATCAAATAAAAAACAGTAAAACACGCTAAAGAAATGCCATTACGAGACTATGAAGAAATATGCATGAACTTAATATTCACTTAACTCTTCACCATTTAAAATTTTGCGAGTCAACTTTTATCATGAAGGGTATCAATAGAAGCGCAATTGTATTAGCTTTCCATCGATGTATTTCGTTATCTGATAAATTAGAACCTAGAACCATGCATAAATTAGCGTTAAAAAAAAAAAAAAATCATCAATCGGGTAATTTTCCCGATTGATGATGTTATTTATTTACTTATATATTTCGTTTTCTGATAAATGAATTAGTACCATGTATAAATTAGCGTTGCCTAAATAAATAACCTCATCAATCTGGAAAATTACCCGATTGATGATTTTATTTATTTAGTTACCGCTAATGTATGCATGGTTCTAATTCATTTATCAGATAACGAAATATAGCAATGGAAGGCTAATAAAATTGCGCTTCTATTGATACCCTTCATGATAAAAGTTGACTCGCAAAGTTTTAAATGGCGAAGAGTTGAAGTAAATATTAAGTTCATGCATATTTCTTCATAGTCTCGTAATGGCATTTCTTTAGCGTGTTTTACTGTTTTTTATTTGATAATATTATAGAACAAACATTTACGAAGATTACAGTATATCATATATACTGATAAACCAGTCTATATGATCCGTATATATATATATATGAATCCGAGCGGCCCTCCGACTTCGGGCCCATGCGCGACAGGCCGATATTCCGTGCGCAGTCCAGGTAAATAGTGGTCTATGACCACATGTATAATTTGTTGACAGGTTTCATATCGCCATTCAACCAAGATTCACACCCGTATAAAATAGTCGACATGAAGGCCGCTTGAAACACTTTACACTTGACAAAGAAAGGAATATCATTATTTTTACTGATAAAAGATATAAACTTAAGTGCGTGACACATCTTACTCTGTGCGTGCAGCTTAATGGCTGTACTTGTTGAACCATCAGCAGCAAAGGGGCTGCCTAAATATATGTAATGCTCGCACGCACTCCACACTTACATCATCGACGTGCATGGTCTTCCCTGTCTGCATCATTCCCATTGACCACGAAAATTTTTGTCTTGGTCCTGTTGATTTTCATCTTATGTGATGTACAAAACTTGATTCAGAAGTCTAATTTTATGTATCATATTTTCTCTACTTGTGGATAAGAGCACAATATCATCCATGAGGACGAGTACATGCAACCATGCCAGGAAGCCATCCATGTCACAGTTCTGCCTTGATTAATCTTATCAAATCATTCACAATATTATGAATAATAAACATGATGTCGGAGATCCCTGACGCACGCCTACAGTAGCTGAGACAATTGCGGAGCCAATAACAGAGTGCGTAAGCCTGTACATAGCAGCTAAGGCCAACAACATGGTAGCACCGCATCCTATACGCTTTAAAAACCCAAACAAACATCGCGTGGCACCTTTTCATACCCTGTGAAAAGTCGACAAACGTAACGTTTAGCTTGAATTTCTTTCTTCTTGCCACGTCACAGAGCAAACGCAAAGGCACTATATGCTCAAGGCATCCTCTTCCTGCCACTTCCATCCACTTCCTGCGTCAACACACACACACCCCACCAGCACCACACTCACGCACCACACACACACACACACACACACACACACACACACACACACACACCACACAACACACACACACACACACACACACACACACACACACACACACACACACACACACACACACACACACACACACACACACACACTCACTTATTAATGGATGACTGCAGGTTGCTCATGGAATTGAAAGCCGTGAAGAGGAAGGTGAAGGCAAGGGAGATCACCAAGATGTTCTTCAGGATGGCTCGCTGCTGCCCCGGGTCTGCCTCCTGTCTCCCCCCCGCCGCCGCCACCACCCGGCACCCTCCGGTCCCATTCTCAGCCCCCTGGGTGTAATGCGCTGAAAACTCCGTTTGGGCTGTGGGTGGTTATGGTGAGTATTATGTTATTATGTTTTTTGTATTATTGTTATTTTTGTATATTGTTGTATATTGTGGGTGGTTATGGTGAGTCAAAGACTACTGTACTGTATACTGGACTTGTTACTGGCGCTCCGTGCCAACCCGCCTAGGACTATTTTTTTTTTTTTTATAGTGGAGGCTGATCGGCAATGTAAAAAAGTGTTTTTGAAACATCACTCCCATTTCCCTTCCTATGGTTTATCAGTATAAATGATATACTGTTATCTTCGTAAATGTTTGAAAAGTTTGTTCTATAATATTATCAAATAAAAAACAGTAAAAAACACTAAAGAAATGCCATTATGAGACTGAAGAAATATGCATGAACTTACTATTCACTTAAACTCTTCGTCAT
Organism: Chionoecetes opilio; assembly: GCA_016584305.1. Classification (NCBI taxonomy): domain Eukaryota; kingdom Metazoa; phylum Arthropoda; class Malacostraca; order Decapoda; family Majidae; genus Chionoecetes; species Chionoecetes opilio. The sequence continues at coordinate 25,442 of JACEEZ010017777.1, forward strand.
TTAATATTTTGCGAGACAACTTTTACCATGGAGCATATCAATAGAAGCGGAATTTAATTAGCTCTCCATTGATATATTTCGTTTTCTGATAAATAAATTAGCACCATGCATAAATTAGCGTTAACTAAATAAATAACATCATCCATACCCTCCATATCACTCCCCTATATATATATATATATATATATATATATAATATATATATAGATATATATATATATTATATATATATATTAATATTAATTTATATATATTATATATATAACATATATGTATTATATATATATATATACTATTATATATATATATATATATAATATATAATATATATATATATATATATATATATTATATATATATATATATATATATATATATATATATATATATATATATATATATATTATAATATATATATAATGTCCTGCTTTTAGCTTAAATCTGGTACATATATCCTCTTATCTTCCCTTCTTCCTATTTACCTCCTCCTCCTCCTCCTCTCCTCTCCTCCTCTCCTCTTCCTTTCCTCTTCCTCTTACCTCTTCCTCTTCCTCTTCTCTTCCTCTTCTCTTTCTCT